>CAEGAF010140061.1:0-10543 GCA_903067075.1 Micropoecilia bifurca
ATACTGCCACCCCTGAAAAAGTCCCTGCCACCCTCTTGCCACCCCATAAATATTTTTCTAGATCCGCCCCTGCACCAACCTTATATCTGAAAGTTAGAATAACTGAAGGTGCTGAGCAAAATGTACATTTTAGACTGATGCATGAACCTTTAGCACCCTCATAAGCTTACTTCATTCTAACTCAGCATCTTTCTTCCTTTCTTTGTTTCTTTTTTTCACACATCATGTGCCAACTAATCTTATCAGAATTCACACAGACATTCTCTGGAGCTATATTATGTTGACAGCTTTAAACCATTCGTTATTTGACAACTCTGCTTCTCTTAAATCAACCAAGTCAACCTAGCTGTGTCTGAATCAGGATTAAAGTGTAGTAAAAAAAAATAAATCAACACAGATGGGAGGTGAGTACAGAGTGGTGTGTTTGTGTGTTCAGTTGGCTTGCTTCCTGCATGGTTGGCATATTCTCAGTTGGATGAGCGGACATTTATGTGATGTCAGCACACATTAACCCATCTGAAAATACATGGGAAACAAACAGAGACACATGTGCCCAGTTCCCACCAGCTCAAAGTAACAAGCTTCTGAATGGAAAGGCTAGCTGAACAGATCCTAAAATAGAAATGTGTAGTAAAGAGCAGGGGGTGTAAGGGTGGGTGGTCCAGGCACTCTGGGTTTAAAAGAAAACGTTAAAATAAATGTTATTTAATTTTATAGTGATGCTCCAATGTAATAGTTTGCATTTTCCTAAAGCTGTTTAAAAATGTAAACATAATCCTACAGAATAAAGATCAAATGTCATGCCGCTTGGCCATTTGCTAATCGGTATACTAAATGTAATTTTTAACAAATGGTAAAGAAAACACACCTAGAGTCTACATCTACATATTTTTTTAGAATTTGCTGTGTTTCCAAGTTTTGTTTATAAGCCTGGTGACTCCCCAAGCTGGTAATACACTAGGGGAAACCATGAGCTGTGATTTTAGTACAAAGTATATTGTTCTATAAATATTGTTAACATACATTTCAGAGGAATTAATGTACTGAAAAAAAACTGTCCTGTTCCTTGGTGTGCAACTCTGGAATTTAATGCTGACTAATGTTATATTTAATGATAGTAAAACAGACCCAGTTAAAGGATCACAAGAAACTCGAGGAGTGACAGACAACAAATCACAGTTTCTTCGAAGAAAGATTCCATATTTATTTAAACAAAGGAAATGTAGAAGACAATAAGGAAAGACTCATTGTCTTTGGTTTTGTGTAGCTGTCTTCTACAATCTCACAAATCTAGTTAGGTTTGAAATGTGTTGTTTTGAAAGTACAACACATTAAAAAAAAACTCAAGATGGTGAAAAATTAAGTGTAATCTTAGCTATTTTCCGAATTAGATGCTACATTCGGAAGCTAACTTCAGCTTTCACTATATATGTATATATAGATATATATGTATATCTATCTATAAAGCATAGATATGTAGATTGCACACTGCACAGATAATCGAAACACTTAACGTTTACGTAGCACCTTTGTAAGCTTGTCCCTTTTAGCTACGTCAGGCATATGAGGCATTATAGTGAATACAAACAATTTATTAACTTGCCTTCAACGTTATTGTGACGTTTTGACACATCCAGCTTAAATCCTTTGTTGTTGGAGTGTTTCAGGACATCTGAATAATTATATAAGCATCATTAATAGTCCTGCAGCGACTGAGGCGCCACTGTTAACATAATGTTGCCTGTTGCACCGGAACCATTTTATGTGGCAAAAAAAAAAATATTGCGGAAGTGCTAAAACGGAAGTCCGTGGCATATGCAGTGGAAGCTGCGTTTACACAAGTAGCACAGTGCAAAGAAAACTCGACCTTCAAAATAAAAGCTCAAATGATAAAGCTCAGATTTTAAATGAATAAATGTTTAAACTTGTTACTTTAACAAAGTGCACTTTTAACTTTTACAATAGCACATTTTTGTTAAATGTGAGAATTCCTGGTTTTGAACTGGATATATGAAACCTTAGTGGATTGTGTGTTAAACATAACAACATTCTTCTATGTCTTTGTTGTTGTTTTTATTTAATTTCTAAAACATGTTTTAATGATCTAAATCCTGTGACCTGAGTCCCTCCATGAGAGTAGTGGTGGTGTTGCTGCACCTAAATATGGAACCTAAATAGACTAAAAGCGAAGTCGTTTTTCTGCTGAATTAACCGTCTCTCAAGTGGCCTGGAGTGAATGTGCAGATCTGGATGCCTGATGGACGGTTTAGGTGAGCTTTTTCTCACATTAAGCGATTGACTCAGCTGGCTCTGTTTTTTTTTAATTACCACTGCAACCCTGCAGTGTTTGCAGAACTGTTTAGCAGACTAACCTGCTCCAGAGCGATGAAACTGGCGGTCCCGCTCTGTGTCTCTTACTCGTTCTGTAAAATCTCTCACCAAAGGCAGCGAAGGGTGCTGAGGCCCTCTGGGCTTTGTCAGCCAGTTACTGGCTCCCACGTTACACACAGTCGACTGTTTTTCCCCTGCTAAAGCCCAGTGGGCAGAGATGCTAATTTGAACAGTTTCTGGATGAGACAGCGCTGCGAGAATTGAAACTATCCATCCACAGAGAAAGACTTGCCTCCACGCTGTAATGCGCCTCCATCGTAAGCACGTGTGAAAGCTTGTTTTAGACACTTAAATTAGCCTGGCATCCTGTGTTACCTGGGGAGCAGAAGCTTTTTATAGGCTTTGGTCTCCCCAAAATAGCTTCACAACAGATTTGGCGATGTAAATTTTTAATGACTATCCAGGCTGGAGCTGGAAGTGAGATAAACAATATCTATGATAGAAAAACCTGCTTATCTGGCAAAAACAATTGTTGCGATTCACACAACTGTTTCACTGAAAGGAACTTTGTTAACCTGTTGATCAACTGAAGGTAAAGTGCCTACAATAGGTCATCGCTTTAAGTTAAAGGATATTGGAGTCTCTGCTAAGGCAGGAAGATCCTTGGAGTCATTCAGTTTGTTTTCCCTTCAATGACCCAAAATGTGTTGGTTAGATAAGCTGGAGACTCCAAATTGTGTTTTAGATACTTGATACAATTTCCAATATTGTGGCAAGATTAGTTGACGGCACTGGTTTCATACAAGTTCATAATAAAAAAAATTTTAATAAATAAATAAATAAATATATATATATATGATTCAGCCCACTTTTTTTAAATTTCTAATTTAAAAGTGTCACAAGACAGCACTTGGTATAAATGTTAACATCCTTTCTGGGAGCATGGATTGAGTGCTACAATTATTTCATTTTATAATTGCTTATCTCAGTGCACCACTTTGTTCTTCCATTTGCCTATCAATTTACTGTTGATACAAATCAATGTCGTCACTGAGGAAAAAATAAAAAATCACTCTAGAGTAATATAATGTGTTTCAAAATAAACATGAATCTGGCACTTGTATTTTTACACTGCAAACAATGATCTAACTATCTTTATTTTCTTTTTCTTGTAGCCTGTTGGTTATATCAGATATTGATTATTGTGAGCAGATATATGGTTAGTTGGCCTGGTCTGTCACTGAGTGGCACTATAACAGTCTGTATATTCTGGGGTACTAATCTTCCTTGTTGCTGAGGAATGGAGTTCGGCACTAAGCCCCTTTGAATCTGAAACCCTGAGTAGATATAAATGACTATAGACAAAAGATGGATAGATGTCTGATGTAGAATCATAGAACCCCCCCAAGATTCCTAAGTGGCATTTACATATCTTACCGTTTAAGCTCTGCAGTCTTTTAAGGACACCAGCAGAGCATTCATCAGGCTGAGTCAACTCAAACTCAGCACAGATTATGTGCTGAGTTTTACTTTCAAAGTCAGTCTATGTCACAGTCCGGTTAAGGCCTGTTTTTAAAAAAAAAATTGTATGGACCCAGATGCTTAGGATGCATTCACACTAGCCAGTCTACTTTATTCAAACTCTAGTTTGTTTAGAAAGTCTGGTTTGTTTGCGGATTTGTGAAAGTACAGTCAAACTATAATGCAGACCAAAAAAACACCGCTCCACAAGCTGTGAGTATAACTACAGTACAGGGCATTCTGGGTGAATACAATAAAAACAAACTTGTGAGTCTAGCACTAGAGGGGATAGATGGCTCATGGTATTTTATCAGAGACAAAAGAGGAATCTACTGCCGGTGTAATCTGATGCTACTACATTTTTGTTTACATTTTGTGAAGAATGAAGTTGTGCTCAGCGTCTTCTATGGAAGTTCTTGGTGTAGTGCCACCACAGGCAACAGGGTGAATAGGTCTTTCAATTAGTTTGGATTGTTTGACACAGTGCAGAGTGAAAGCAAACCGCACCAGCTGAAAATGTAGCAAATGTTGCAATTTTGGACCCAAATCAAACTGAGACATTTAGGATACTTAAGTAGGACATTAAGAGTGGTTTAACGGTAGTCTGGTAGACTTCTGAACTATCTTAAAAACTTTAAAACACCCTTAGTGTCCTATTCAAAGCACAATTATAGGAGATCTACCTTGCCACTGTCTATGATAGAGAAAAATGAGAAAATGACATACCAAGCTATCTCAAGTCACAACATAAAGGAGAAGTCTACATTTTTAAATCACAGCTAAAGCAGTCTAAAGCAGTTAGTTGTCATGTGGTGTGTCAAGTTCTGTTTTCTCTAAGCTCTGAAGTAAAATGTGCAGTAGTCTGTTTAACAATGGACCAAACTGAATCAGCATTCAGGGCTCTGATTCCAAGGACATCTCACAAAAATGTTCCAAAAGCAAAAAAAGAACAGAGTTCTTTGTCTCAGTGTTTCATTGTTTTTAATTGCTGTTTTCTGTAGAGTAATACAACTGAAGGCCTGATTTTGTGAGTCACTGAAAGCACCACTCCATAATGTTCACATGATGCTCTTGAACTGGTTTAGAATGGGGAGTAATTTCTGAGATGCCTTGATACACACCCAACAGAACTACTGGTTGTCTTGTTTCTCTTTATCATCTTTTGTTGGAAAACTTCATATTTTATCTAGGGCAGCCAGAATGATGTACGTGCAAATGTTTTGTAAAGACAGTGGTTTTAGAAGAACACCATGCTGTACGAAAGTGTTCTCAAATTCTTTCATCTATTGTACCACATGCACAGTAAATGAAAACTGGAAATTGCAATGACATGTTTGTTCTTCACACGGCACCGTCTTAATCTCTATTTGCGAATGCAGTATCAAACTGTATTTACCGACAGTGGTTCTCAGAGCATTCCTGAACCCACGCAAGGATTTCTACTTATAATTAGATCTGCTTTTAAACACAGTGCTGCCTGAGGGCTCGATAAGGCCGTTCAGTCGGGCTTTTTTCAGCCTTGTCTTTGGCAGACAGAGATGTATCTGGGCTCTTTGAACCTCTTGTACAGTACATGGTGAAAACTTTAAATTCTCTTTGTCCACCTGTTTAAATATTTTTAAGTTTCTGACTGTGTGGGGAAACAGATGCCAACTTCTGAAGTTGTGGGCGCTCCATATTTTTAACTCTGATACTCAACCTTTTACAATCCAAATATATGTACACTTTATGTATAGCGCATGAAAGTATTCATATGTCATTTGCTGGAATTAAACTGAAAAAAATATAATTACACTATTATCTTCATATAATACAATTAGATGAAAAATGTGATAATTCATATGATTACAATATATTATATGAATTATAATCAGTTAAAAATAAAGTTAAACTATTAAAATGTTAACTTTAAAAAGTTGAAGTTAACCTTTTTCAAATTAATTGGTGCATTCTAACTGTACTGATTTATTTTGGCAATTTATATATTTTTGCTTTTATGTCTAATTCTGTCCTATTCAGTCTGCCATACACGTGTTTGCAGTCATTTTTCAGTGAAAGTTGTTGCGTGGTCATCAACAAGTTATTTGGATTTAAAGTAACAGGAGACCCTAAAGCAGCTCATTGTTAAAGAAGCTCAAAACAGGCAGAACTGAGCTGGTCAAATATCAATATCTGTAAATGATTTTGATGAAAAATTTTCTCGAACACATTTTGTACAGTCCATACATGAATCCTAAGCTGTCTAAGAATACATTCCATGTCACCCTTTTTTATATTTTTAATTGCAAAACATTAAAAAAATCATCATATTTGGGTATTTATGTGTGGAATTCTGGGAAAAAAGATTAATTTAATGAAATTGAGAAAAAAGTCTTAATGTAACCAATGTGGATAAAGGGAAGTGCTATGAATACTTTGCACTGTATGTATTTTTCTCATTTGTTTGGAAACCTCCCTAGCTCAGCTCAGGGCAATTGTTGTCATGGCAACACCTGTCCCATGATATTACAGATAATGTCACAGGAACTAATTCAGAAAAAGAGGTTTTAGCTGACTATTGGCAGCAGTGATTATTTTTTATTTATTTTTTTATTATTATAATATTGTTTTTACAGATAAGAGCTTTCCTGGAGAATCATTCCAGGAAAAACAATGAACCAATAGAAACTCTCCATGAAATCCATGTATAATTTCCAGTCAGATCTGTGAGCATAAGCACTGTGGCATATGGTGACCGGTTTGTGCGGTCAGAACTGTTGACCCATATTTGAATTCATGGCACCTGCACAGATCATTAGACCATAAGAGCTTAAATGAGGAGAAAAATATCCGAGCATCCCATTCACCCAACATTCGCGACTAAACTTTACAACAAACAAGTTTGCACTGAGACATTATACCTCGGTAACTAAGCATCTAAGGATTTACTAAATAGAAATGAGAGAATGCAAGTTTAAATGTCAGATGGTTACAAAAATGGAAGTTTACGTTAGTTTTGACAAGTCTTATATAATCCATTTAATTTTCAGATATGCTATAATTGGAGTGATTGCTTTGTACTATTTAAATAAAGGAAAGGGAAAATGGAACCAAGCAGAGGATTTACAGTGGTATTCATAAGAAAACAGAAAAAAAAAACTTTACGGGTGGGGGTTTGGGGGTGGGGTGATTGCTGCAGCTAACATATTGTGTTTATCTGCTCTGGTAGCTCATGTGTCATTCAGGAAGTTGCTACTGTCTAGGATGAACAATACATTTTGGGTATGAATGCATAGAACGGATACATTTCAAAACAATTCTTGTCATTCAATAAATCAGCAGAGTCTGGAACACTTAATCTCATGCATATTTAATGAGGATATATTAAAAACGTGCTCACTCATATTGGGCACACTCAGCTGTGCTGATGCTATATTTAGAACCTCCCTCCACTGTTTCTGGCTCTGCACGTGAGGCTTTGGGAATGTCAACAAAAGGCAGCAGATAACAAGATGGAAAATGGGAAATGTCAGAGATGACAGAGCTGCTGTAAGTATCTGGGTGGATTTTTTTTTTGTAAATATTGTCACCTTGATTAGCGTCAGGCTTAGAGGTGAAATACTGGCCTTTTGCCTGTCAGGCACAGGCACGGTTATTTAGGTTTAACTCTCCTTATCCCCACTCTGTGTGAGATGATTTGGAGGAATGCTATTTTTAGGACAGTATAGTCATGTGTGAAGCCACAAAGATAAAAGAGAAACGGAAAGCAAGAATGCAAAGAAACTAAAGCTAATGATCAGATATATGCAGAATGCAAAAAAGTCTAAATTATTGTCTTGGGGAGTGTTAGTATTCATCCTTATATCATCTTTATTTCATTTTCAATAATTAATCTCAAACTGAAAGACAGAGACTCAGTTGCCTTCTGTCTACATTGTAGTTCTTTATAAGCATGAGATTTCTGAAAAATGTACTCCTCAGAACCACATGACTGACACATTTCCCAGCTAATTTGTTTCACATGCAGATACACATTCTGTCCATACTCTACCCTGAATTTTGCAGTGCCAGGTTCTCCTGCCCGTCCAGCTCCCCAGCCAATATGATCATCTGATCTTCCTGACCCATCTCACTCCTGGCTTCCTTCTCATCTCATTATCTCCCTCAGTTCTCACCAGATTGCGCGCTGGTCTTGGCCGTCCATTTTCAGCTTTTGTTGCCAGCCAGCTTTGCTTCTTGCTCATGACCTTTTAGCCTGTTGTTGGCTTCTGATCTCTGCCAATGTTATATTGATGGCTTGCCCTCCTGCTTTGATCCTCAGATTTGTTTTCTTTCTACAAGGAAAGGATCAAAATGCATTTTATCTATGTATCTATGTAGGTCAGCCCTTCCTGAGCTTTTGTTTCTAGAAAAGAAAAAAGTTACTTTTTTCCTCTTTGATTTTCCACTACAGTCGACAATCAAAGGAAGTACTTTTAAGGTATACTTAGCCCCACTGGTGCTGCTTCTGTAACAAAAGTAGAGGCTGTAGTTCAGAAGAAACTGACCTGTCATTGGCCTTAGATTTTTGAGGTATTTCAACTGCAGCAGAGATTGACATTAACTTTCTCAAGTAAGGGCAGTCTTGCCTTGTATGGCTGTAGTACACACCTTGCATGGAGGACTAAGACTTAGCTTTGGATTTGCAAATTGTGGTATGTCTTTTTTAGTTAAAGGACACAAGGTCATTTCCACCTACCTGACTCTACCTGGCAAAGTTTACTCTATAGTGTGTTAGAAAACATTAGTTTCTAGCTGATTGTCGAATCAGGATCCATACGACTTACATCCTGGTGGTAAAACAATACATCACATTTTTACCGATGAGGGATTGCTGACAGGCTTATGAGAGTTTAGTTTCCTAGCCCTTATGTGTTTTGTGGACTGAGAATTAGCAATAAGATAAGAAGTCCTACTTAACTTAAGCTCCTTCACATCACAACACTAGTTGAGATGGCCTTCATGGTCTCCCTTTAAAATTTCCCAGTGACACTCCTCTTGGAGTCTCAAGTAGACCCAGAACCAGCTAGACTGACTATACTTAAATTCTTGACCAGAACTTAGTGCTGAAGAGAGAAAAATCTGCACCAGATGTTTACAGTTGTGAAGATTCTCAACAACTTGAGAAAGTTCAAGTCTTAGTGTTTCAGAAGGTAGAAGCCTTCATTATATGAGCTTGAAATATGAACATTTTAACATGTTCATTAACATGAGTGGGGAACTCAAAACTGCCTCAACAACAAAAGGAGTCAATGGAAGCCATTTGGGTCTACGATCAGGATGCTTTGTGTACACCTCCTATTGGAAGATTTTTAAGGACGAGAGGACAAACCAGTAAAAATCCAGAACTCCTTGAACAGATAATATGCCTTCTGTCACAGAGACGCATTGAGGTGTTAGTGGAGGTGGGATATCTGGCATTTCTTTTCTCAACTTATTTCTGTTACTGGACTTTGAAAAAGTGAAAGGGAATAGATGAATTACTCAGAAGACAAGAGCAGGTTCCTCCACAGGTCAGTCATACCAAACCATAGGCATGCTAATCTGAATGAATATTTGTCTGTGCAGAGAGAACACCTGCATAGCATGAATGTTATTGTATAGTAGGATACTTTCTAAAATGTAGCACAAGTACATTGTATAGTGTACCAGTAAGTTGAGAGACTCGTGTTTTATCCAGTATGAGACTATCCTGCTCACACCATTTGAACTTACAAACAGACAAACAGGACTATGGGGCTTTGGAGTCAATGACACTGACGATGTCATTGAGTTCCACTTTCATTAGCTGAGCTGCAAAAGTACATGTGCAAACGTGTTCATAGTAACAGACAATGCATAAACACCACATTATTTACTGTTTTCCTTTGTTTTGAACACAGAGTTTCAGTGATACTCATGTGACCCTCCAGTGTTTGGATGAGGAGGACAAAGAGCTGACAGCTTGTTGTTGTGCGAACAATTCCCTCATCCTGAGTTCAGTCAAAACAAAGAAGATAACCGCAGGTTTAGAGAAGATTAGAAGATTTGTTCAATGACTACAAACATCTTGCTGTTGACCTGGACAACAGAGTGGAGTGGAGATGTAACACCGATGCTCATTCCAAGAAGGGGATGAGCAGACTTCATATTGGGAGATGCACAAATCCTCCATTGTTTACACCATTATGTCCCATATCTCCTTTGTGCATCTCTGCAGAGTGCTGTTTTGGTCAGCATTCACCTTCTGAAAAAGCAGCATCAGACCCATATTGGATATAAATTGAACAAACAGATAAGGAAAGTTGGCTCTGTACTGGATGGAACTTCAGACTCCCTGGAGCAACAAGCAACAACAAAAAAGTACAAGTTGGTAAAGAAGATGGACAAATCACTTTCTGTATGATAAAACAAAGATTATTAGACCCAGGAAAAGTGACAGGTAAACAATGGAAGAACAAAACAGGAAAACAATGAAGAGGAACAATAGAAATAAACAGAACCACAGAGAGTTGTGTAAGGGAGGTGGAGGAACCAGTGGAGAACCAGAACCATCCATCCATTTTCTTCGGTCGGGTCGTGGGGGCAGCAGCTTCAGAAGGGAGGCCCAGACTTCCCTCCCCAGCCACTTCTTCCAGCTCCTCCGGGGGAACCCCAAGGCGTTCCCAGGCCAGCCGAGAGACATAGTCCCTCC
>CAEGAF010140072.1:0-32500 GCA_903067075.1 Micropoecilia bifurca
ACTAAGTGCAGT
Source organism: Micropoecilia bifurca (assembly GCA_903067075.1). Lineage (NCBI taxonomy): Eukaryota > Metazoa > Chordata > Actinopteri > Cyprinodontiformes > Poeciliidae > Micropoecilia > Micropoecilia bifurca. The sequence continues at coordinate 13 of CAEGAF010140072.1, forward strand.
TTAGTGATATAAATTGTGCGTCTTTATGCTGCTGGTCTCCTAAAGAAGCATATTGAAGCATAAGAGTATTGTGTATGCAAGTATTTGTGTTTATGGGGCTACAATTACTGTTTTTACACAGCCGCACAGTTACCTAAAAAAGTAGAAATAGTTCTTATTGTCTTAATCTTATGTACCATTATGTCAAAATGGTACCACAAAATACTGTGATAAAACTTTAGGTCCGTGTCTCCCACCACTACAAGGTCACCATGAGGTTTGTTTTTTTCTTTATATATAAATAAATAAGGAATGCACTTCTTGTAATAGCTCTGCTATTCTTTGGCAGCTTTAAATGTTCTTGTTTAACAGTGGATGGTATTTTGTTGTCAAAATTCCTGATACGATGCCAGTGAGGTCAGACAGCTCCAGGTCAGTCAGGGACAGAGCTGTGCAAAAGTATCAACACCATCAACACCGCTTCGGTGTCTTGACATTTTCTTACCTTACTGGATTGTAGATTTTAGTTTATTATTAGGATTTTATGTAAAAGGCCAAAACAAAGTAGTTTATATTTGCCTTAAGATATTTGCCTCAACAGTAAATACATTGGAATTAAGTGATATAACTTTGCCTAACTGGTATTTTACATGCTCCCCTCTCTACAAACTGCTTTGGACAGTCTGTTGGCAGTGGTGGAGACAAACCGTGAAGAACCTTATATACAAAATAAATGAATGTTTTCCAAATGCAAAAAGTCATGCTTATATAATATTTTACTATGATGATATGAATTAGATTTGTTTATCCAAACAAATCTACTTAGTGTTCTCTAATAACTATATAAAACTGTCACTGTCAGTTAGGTTAGGACTGTTATTTTCCCAATCCTGAATTATGTCTTCACCTTCCCCAGCCCTCTTAATACACCACTGAAGTGTCTGGAGCTGGCTAACTGCTGCCTGAACCGCGTGGACATGACCTACCTGGCCAACAGCCTCCACAGTGAATCCCTGGTCCACCTCGACCTGAGCGGACACGACATCTTCAGTTCTTTTTCCACCGCATTCCACAAACTCCTGAGTCGCTGCTCTGCAACGTTGACGACCCTCGTCCTCGAGGAGTGCGACATCGAGGATGACCACCTAACCACCTTCACCAACGCTCTGTCTCCCTGCCAGGGGCTACAGGAGCTAAAGCTTCTGGGAAATCCTCTCAGCTCCGTCGCGCTGAGGAGGTTGTTCTCCACGCTGACAACAGGGTTTCCTAAACTGAGGTACATAGAGGTGCCTGCACCCCGAGACTGCTACTCTGAGGATGTCGCTTATCCTCTTGAAGATGCAGTCTTGTTGGACTACAACAGAGATTTGTTTCAGCAGACCAGGGGTCAGCTTTTGGGCATCCTGGAGCGAGCCGGCAGAGGAGAGGTGGAGGTGTGCACCCCCCTCATGGGCGCCTACGATCCTGACATTAACGAAACCAACAATGAACTCGGGTTGTCAATGCTGAGATCTTTCAACAGTGTGATTGGAAATTTTATAGGTACGATAACAGATGTGGACACCAGGAGATCACAGGCCCAGAGAGGAAACCAGAACACCTGGTGAGCAGCAAATGGACATGAAGGATTTTATCAGAGGCTTTGAACAAATCTAAATGAAGCATATCTTTAAAATTAAGTGAATTTTTAATGAATACACATGGATCCTTGTTTTTAAGGCCATTTTAAATTTAGGCATATTATTTTAAAAATTATTAACCTTGTCTCTATTTTTATCAGTCATGCTCCCGTTTAAGAAAACAAGTGGTGGTAGTGATGGTAGCATCTGATGACTACAGTACCTTAGAAAGTATTCATGCTCTCTTTAATTACTGCATATCATGTTAAAACTGCAGGTTTCATTAAGTTGTACTGGGATTTTATGATTGGCAGATAAGGTGTTCTAAAAGATTTATCTGGGAAAAAAATTCAGATATCTTGTAAAACATTTAAAAACACTTTTTATCCACTTCACAATTTCACAACTTTGTGTTAGTCTAACACTAAAAAAACATAGAAATTATTGTATTTTAGATAGAAGAACTGCAATGTATTACCGAGTGCAGAAATGTTTTACAGTATCATGTCAATAAACTATAAAGTCCTTTACAATGTAATTTTCTTTATTGGGCTTTTTTTTCCATACAGGTTACATTTCATTTTAAAACTTTACATATTACACCAGGGAACAATTATACACCAACCATATAAGATTTAATAGCCTAATAGGAAAGTGTTATTTCTTCATCCATTCCTCCCGTTCTTTCCTCTCACGGATCACCTCCTCCAGGTAAGGTGCCAGGTAGTAGACATCCTGAGAAAAACATAATGGGTCATGAGAATAAATGAAACCCCAAACAAATCTTGTAGTAGCTGACAAAATAATGTCAACGTGAAACGTTTATTTTGTGACAATGACTCAGTACTTGAGTAGCTCCTTCGTAAGTGCAAGACATGACGCATGAAGAGTCTTGTTCCCTTGTGAACTTACCTCCTCGTATTTTGTCCACTGGTCTTTTGGGAGAATCTGTTGCTTCATGGAGAGATCCAGGGCTCTCTTCATCCTGAACGTCCGGTCATTATAAACGTTCTCTGGGAGTCTCCTCAGGGCCTCCTTCACATCTGAGTCCTCATATATTGTGTCATCACGCATTAAACCTGCAACAAAAAAAACAAACAAAATAAAAAACGGGTTCAGATCTTGAAAATGTAATAATGCGCATAGTTGCATGTGTTAGGTTTTAAAACAGCTGATTTTTATTCACATCTTGTTGCTATTTGTGTGTGTGTTTTTATAATAGCAGGGTATGTTGGTATTTGTTTCCAAACTTCAACAAAAGTTAAGCTTGTTGACTTTGACTGTTTTGATTTATCCCCCATTTCTCATCTCAAAATCAGAAAAAGGAAAATAATTATGGTGCTCAGGGCTTTCAGTCTTGGAAACAAAATCTGAACTAGCAACTCTTGAATCAGACCTGAACAGAAAGCAATGATACTGTACAAGAGAATCTACATTTATTCACTCTGTTATTGCCTTTTGGTGTCTTTTCATTATAAATAAAATGGATTCAAATCTATCTGTCCCTCAAACTGAAAGCCTTCCTGATATTCTGTGCTCAGTTTCTGAAGCCATGCTATAAAATTATTAACTTTAAACACAAACTTTTTGGTAAACATAGGTTTTGTTAAAAAATTAAGGCAATCAGCACGTCTTCCGATAAACAGCAACAAATCAGTTGCTGCACAATTGAAGAACATCAAGCATGCAACTCAAGAGAAGGCTTAAGCTCATTGATAAGTTCACAGCTTCATTGTACAAACTTCAAAAAGAAGATCACCATATTATTATACTTTTATTTTCCTCTCCCTGCCACTTATCTTGTAGCAAAATAAGATAAAGTCCCAGTTTATTCTTGCTTAAGCTTTACAAGGGTGTCATCATAAACTTCAACCTTCTCTTGGCGTTTTGAAAATTAACTTTATAACAAACTTTAAATGACTTACCAAGCTTGTTGAAGCCACACATATTGTAATACCACTTGCGGACGCCAAGCATGAACCTGCCCGTCGCCGCTGTAACATGAAGGAAAAACACAAAGAGAAAATGAGAGAGAAAAAAAGCCTACAAACTCCTCAAAACATCACAGACAACAATAAGGGGGGGAAAGCAAATCTAAAAGTAAGCATGCAGCTGCAACACACACATCTAGACACATCTTCATCTCAAAAGCTATGTGAAATAATGCTATGTTAGCTAAAACAATTGTCCCGAAAAATGAGTAAAATGTTTGGAATACACTACATAGCATGTTAGATAATGAATGTCTTGATTTACATGTTTATTATTGTTAAAAATGACTTGCGTTGTCAAGTCTTCACTGAAAGTCCATTGTTAGTACAATACAGAGAAGCCGGAGAATCGAATAATTAAAATATACAGCAAAACAATGCCAAGAATTTCCTCCTTAAATGACATTAGCCATGTAATGAAACAGGACACAGCACAATGTAGGTTAGCCGGCTGTAAGTATTAACATAATAAAAGGTTGTGCGCAAGAAATAAAGTTAATCAAGCTTCAATTGCACTAATTTCTTGAGTAACATGTACAAAGATTTTCTAAAAATGTGTATACATTTTTCTAATAATTATCCATAACGGTGAATGCTAAGCTAGCGCTAGCCAATATGTTAGCATCAGTTAGCAAGGGGACATTAAGGACACACACATATTACAGGCACAATAAAGTCATTTTGAAGCAGAGGATATACAGTTTCACAACGCCGTGTTTGACAATCTATTGCGATTCATTCAATATGAACATGACAAGATATTTAAAGGTATGGAAACGTCTTAAAAATCATAAGCGATGTTCGCTTACCTGGTGCCCTGGACGCCATCTTTACCACTAAGAGCGAGTGACCGCTGTGGATTGTGGGTAAAAAGCGACTCACAGGATGTTATAATTTTAGTTTTTTTTAATAAAGAAAAGAAAAATAACATATCTTCAAAGGATTTTAAAGGAAACGTTTTTTTACTGGTAATTTTAAAAATCCTTTCTAACAAAAAAAGATAACATGTTCTTTCTTTATTCATCTCCCTCTGAAGGACAGTAAAGGGTATTTCAGTTATATTTTTAAACAAAGTGGATCTTTCAGTATTAGTTCCTTTTTGCTGATCTGATCAGCGAGTGATGTTAACAAGTGGAATTTGACCTTTTATTCCTGAAATGTATAAAACATAAAATGTAAATTTGATCTCAAACTTAAATATGGCAAACTAAAGTATTTATGTTTGTTTTAATAATCACATAGTTTAATTTAAATGTTAATTGTTGCAACTCGACATTTAATTTGGTAGATTTCACAACTTCCAAAATTGGAGCACAGAAAGGAAGAAAAATTTCCACCACAAATACAGTGTAGACAGATTACAGAGCCTTTTAGTAGCAGAGGAAAGTTTTTAGAAAAAAATTTAAGATAAGTATCTTTGCATTTTGGTGAAGTCATTAATTAAATCCACCAGAAAACTATTTTAAACCAAGACTCTTCTGTTCCAAGAGTATTTTGGAACAAATAAAAATCTTCCAATTATAGATTAAAGAATCTATAATTGGGATGTATTATGTGTAAACAATAAAAGTACTAGATTTTAAGGTATCCAAAAAACCTCCAATGATATATGTTTGAGGTAAAACGTAAAGCAGGTTTCCATGGCACCACTCGTATTCGGAAGGAGAAAGGAATCCTTCTCGTTTAGAACAATTTGCAGTGTTCATGCCATGCTGAACTCAAGAGGCCAGGCAGCATTAATATTGTTTACTTTTACTGTTTTTGAGAAATCACAACTTATACAGTTAAAATGTGGTTTTATTCATGTAAACCAGGACGTCATGATGAATAAAACTGAATTAAATAAGAAAGAAACAGAACTAGTTAAACTATATCGTTACATTTTAATATTTTAGGACAAATTGTTTTATGTACATAAATGTATACAGCCAAACCACAGAAAAAAACATCAATTAAACAACATATATCAATTATGCTCTTTGCACAGAATAGTTTTCGCGCACAAGTTGCCATGCATGATTTTTTGGTAAACATGTTTGCAAACATCTTATGGATGTGAATCCACTCCATGTATCCAGTGTGGCTTTTGTATCACTTTCATCTTTGCATCATGAAGAATCAAAGAGTCTTTTGGAACAAATAAAAATCTTCCAATGTGGCCATTGCAAGCTCCGTGCAAAAGTTCTCATCCGGCAAGGCCGCCAAGCGGTCCAGTGAGATGTAGCTGGGCAGGTCTGGGTCATACTGAGCTTTCCCAAGATACTCCAGAAACAAGTGGCGCTCTCTGAGACGCAAGAACTTTGAGTTGAGAACCTGAAGGACAATAAAAAAGTAGAGTTATAAAATGATATATTTGGACAAAAACTAAGCAAAATTTAATAAGAAACAAACAGAACAAATGGCCACGGTCACCTACCTGTGGAAACTTTGTGATCAGGTGATGGGGAACTTTCATGGTGTTGTGAACAAAGTCAAATATCTGGGTTAGTTTCTTTTTACTGGCTGTCAAAACCTTTGGGACGGCAATAACAATCTGCTGGATCTCGTTTTGCTTAAAGCCAAACTCTATTTCGCACACCTGCAGAAAACATTTACAAAAAACAAGAAGGATTTTGTTCATCATCTAAATAAACTCAAGCTATGATTTTTCGATTTATCAAGCTTTGACTCGATACCTTTAAGTTTTCTTTAACAGGCTCCAAGCTGCCACACAGTAATCTGGGGAGACGAGCAACAATGTTCCTCGTCTGCAGACATGTGGAAATTATTAGTGTTTACAGCTCACCAGTAAAAGAAAACAACAAAAAATCTCTGCTCATTTCAAAAATATTTTTATATGATCTCTTGGGATTTCCCGACAACCTACGTTGGAAGCACTGAGTTTGAGTTGCTGCTGAAAAAAGCCCAGCCTGTTGTCCAGCCTCTTCACGCTGAAGTTAAGAAGATACGGCGCTCGGGAGACCATTGATGCAACTGTTTCTGAACTGAACTTCCTCGACGTCAGGTAGTTCACTCTTGATGCAAAAGAGAAAACATGATCAGCACAGACAATCTGGAATGAGGAAATGTCAACATTGTGTTGACATTTCCACATTTATATTCATTTCTCCATTCTCCATATTATGCAACATTACAGCAACCAACATTAATGCATTTTATTGGGACTTTATGTGATAGAGCAACTTGGAAAAAAAAAACATAGATGGCTTTCAGATCTTTTGCGAAATAGAATAAAAAAAAGTGTGATGTGTCTTTATCAGAACCCACATTTCTCTGATAATCCTAAAGAAAATCCACTGCAACCAGAAGTAGCCAAACTGGAGAATGCTGACTACCTGTGAGTTATTTTTTCAATTGGGGTTGAGTTACAAAATAACATGCCAATTCTTGAAGATCTCATGGAGCATCAATTTCATCTGAAGAAATGAGGTTGAAATTCCTTCAACCTCACAACTCTGCACACAAAATCCCTATAAAATACATTGAGGTTTGTGACTGCATCGTGAAAAAAGGTATAAAAAAAAAAGATGAAGGAATGTGAATAATTTTCCATCGCACTCTATATGTTCATGTTACCTGGCCTGCAGGTTTTCCAAGTTCTCGGAGAGGATGAATGGGTTGTGCGAGATGATGTAGCCCAAACGCGAGTCCTCCACTCCGATCTCTTTCAGAAACAATAGGCAAGGTGCTACATCTCTGTTGAAGTCAAGTCTGAGCAACATGGAGCCAACGTTGGGCCTTTGCTCCAACTTCCACAAGCTGACCCCTGCAATGAGAGGAGACTGAAAGAGTTAATAAAATGCTATTTGCCTGCTTCTATCTCTGTATTAAAGGGGGGTAAAAAAAATCTTTATGGTTAGTTTACCAAGCTGCACCAGCTTTGTAAGTGTCTCCGACTGGTCAACATAGTCTTGGAGAGAGTCTGAGGCTGGAGGAATGGAAGGAGGAATAGAAATGCTAACAGCTTCCTCGTCACTGATTTCCTCCAACGCTGAAAGTCTGTCATCAGCATCCAAGTCTTCCTCATGAAGAAAGCAAAAAAAGTCAGACGCAATTCAGTTCTCCCAGGATGAATATTTTGTGTCCAAGTCAACTACAAATTCTGCTTAGTATGTTACATACATACCAATAGAAATCTGGCTTTGGGGCAGTGGTAAAGCATCTGCTGTTGGCAGCAGAGCAGGCTTGTAGTCAGGGACGTCTGTTCTGGGCCCCTCATCTGTATGTTTGCTTTCCTTCGCCTCAGTTGTCAGATATTTCGCCGTATAATCATAATAGCAGGATGTTTGCCGTTTCCAAATCAGTCTCGAATGAGCTGCTGTGTGATTTTCTCTGGATAAAAACCCGTTACCGATTCTGGTTGATTTGCCCACAGTCACACCATGTTGGACGTGAACATGGTGCAGATAAGTGCTGTTCTTCAGCATAAGACCTCTGCATCGCAGACACAACTTGGCACAGGCAGAAAACATGTTCTTTCTGAAAGACATTAAAATACAGTGTGGGAAAAGAAAGCTTGGAGCTCAGAATAATAAAAAAAACCTTCTATATAAAGCTAAGAAAAACATGCATCAGTAAACAAAAGCGGTTAAGACCAACGTTATTTTTAAGCCATTTTAGCGTGCACAAATCTTGTTTTGTCATCTTGATTGGTTAATCAAGATGATAGAGTTTTCAAATTTTTCTTTTTAAAGAAACAAAAAAAACATTTAAAGATGTGTATAGAAGGGCGACCTTAATCATAGGCTTTCAGATGGTTGAAAACACATCTGTTGACTGATAATCCAAAGATGTCTTTACATTCAGTGTGTAGGCCTTCTTATACCTGCAACCTGGAATTTAAAAAAATACATTCAAAATCCTGGTTACACAGATGGAACCCACAACATTTCAGAACTGACTCAACATTAAAAATGAAAATACTCCCCCATCAGTAAATTTGTCATCACAGGACAAAAGTTTTCCTACTATTACAAATCCAGATTTGAAGGCAGAGTAAATATCCACATAAATCATTTCCCATAAAATAATTTATATGCATTATCTGATTGACTGAATGTCTGATGAGTTAGGAATAAAAATAAAAATAATTAATTGCAGCCATAAGAGTAATAAATACGAACTGAACAATTTGAGGGATACACAATGATGAAGTTAGCACTGTTGCCTTGCAGCCATAAAGTGCTGGGTGTGAATCCCAGCCTGGATTTATTTTCTCCAATAGGTTTCCATAATATTCTCACTTATGTGAGGAGATTTCTGAGTGTTTTTCAGCTACCTCTCACAGTCCAAAAACATAACTGTTATGTTAATTTGTCCTCATCATTATCTGTGCATGGTTGTTTTGTACTGGGGCCCCAAATCATGTTTAGCCTATGGCCCCCAAATAATTTTTAGCCTGCTCTGTTAGTTGTCGACCAATTTCACTGCATGCAATTATAGGTTTAATAATGTTTAATTATTAAAATATCACTGATTTACAGACGGACTCAACTACTTAGCGCTAACTTATTAGCTACCTACATGGAGAGAATGAACATTTCAGGGATCTGTTAATGTCCTCTAAGGAGTTGGCTTGATTAATCGATGATAACATGGTAGCTCAACAGCAACCCTCAAAACCGAGATCTAGTCGAGGTTGCGATTCAACAACTGGGCATTCAAAATACTCACGTTTGTCTATTCAAACCATCTTCTCTCACACTTAAAAAGACGTAGAAACGTTGAGAAATACGAAGCGTTTTCACGTGGACCTTAGCGGAAAAGCTACACTCAAACGTCACATTCCGGAATGTTCCACACCGGTGTTTTCTGATGACTGATCGATAAAGTTTAATTTTTAAAAATAAAGTATGGTTAGATATACGTCACTTAAGACTTTACAAATCAATTAAGGCAAAAAAATTCTAACTCCTAAAATGTTTTCTTCTTATTAGTAGTTGGCATACAATATTCACGTCCCCGTCTGAACACCCCTCTACTTTACGGAAGTGGTTCAGTCCGCCCACATGGTTCCTAACCGAGTGCTGAGGAGTTTCGTTCCTAAGTTAATTTCTTCAGCTTTCGGTTTTAATACTTAAAATTACGTCGATATAAATAACTGAGAACATTAAGGAAAGCAATATGGAGACCACAAAAGCTCGTCCTTCTTCGAATAATAACGAATCCAAGCTACATTTTCGAATGATAAACGAGCAACAAGTGGATGATATCTGCATTCACTTCTTCTACAAACCACACACCATCAGCCTTATGACAGTTACCCTGCTCAGTCTGATGTACTTTGTCTTCACCAGGTAAACCACATTTATTTTTGTTGTTAAAAGTTGTTTTCCAGCCTTTTTTGCTAATGGGCTTAACCTGATTTTGACAGGGACGATGGAAATCAAGACGACAACATCCGTGTTGGTGTGTTAGTGGTTGTTTGTTTCTTCATGGTCGTCAGCGTACTGGCTTTTCCAAATGGTAAGTTACATTACAGATTTGATAGTAGTGATGCAAGGGGCCAACTATTTGGTGCAAACTTTGACTCTCAAATCAATCATCAATCAAATTTATTTGTATAGCACATTTCAGCAGCAAGGCATTTCAAAGTGCTTTACACAATTTAAAATTAAAATAAAAACAGAAAGAGACAGAGATTTTTTAAAAAAGATTTTTTTTAAAAAGATAACATTATTAAAAATAAAAACATTTAAAAACATTGATCCACATGAGGACTTGCCCTTATGGGGTCTCCTCGAACAGAGTTCATCGTACAAGGATTCTCAAACCTAAGACATTAAAATCCGCAATTTATCCATAAGCAACTCTAAACAGGTGGGTTTTGAGATTTAAAGGTATCGGCAAAGCATCCAGAATTCCCTGATTTTTTTGCCTCCAAGGACTAGACTTTCTTAAAGCCTATTAAAGTGGTTTCACCAGAAACCCAACATCTTGTGTGAGTCTAAAACTGAGAAAGACCCGGGGCAACAGTAGTGATGCATCAGTCTGAGATTTTGTGGCACTTTTTCCAGATTAATTAGTTTTTGAAAATCGATCTGTCATTGCCATGTCAGATTTATCTCTGGTAACTGTAAATGAAACTTAATTCTGAATAATTATTGTTAAATAAATAACTTAGTATGCATTTAAAAAACAGTGTCGGGTTGCAGACACTCTTCTTCAACGAAGACTCAAGACCTTCCACAGTATTACACCTACTGCTAAGAACCACACTGGATTTTCAAGCCTTACATTGTTTAAACTCCTGACTTGTTATCTGATGTTTCTGCACATCGCTACTATGGTTACTAATGACTCGAGACCTTTACACAATAATGTTTTTTTGTTTTTTTTGTCAATAACTTATTTTGAATCTGTCATGTAATACTTATTTCTTTAGATTTACAGTTTAGACAATTATTTCATATTGAGACATTTTTTAAAATAAGTATAGAAAATAATAGAAATATTTTTTCTTTGTTTGCCTGTCTACTACAGACAAAGTATCAGAAATGTTAGTAATGGGGGGAAACAAAATACTATTTAAAAAATAACAGATAACAGGGTTTAATTTACTACTGTTTGATCAAATAGAAGATTCCTTTTTAAATTTATGACCAAAAAGACTAAATTTCACATTTTAGGGCATAATTAGTGCAGTTTTTGTTAAACCACTATTATTTACAGCACCTATGATATCTCTTATAAAAAGCACACTTATTGAAATAACTGATGCGCTTGTTGCTAGGACCCTTTACAAGACCTCACCCTGCAATATGGAGAATGGTGTTTGGTGAGTCAGAATATTTTCGTCAGATACAAACCATTTTTAATTCTTGATTCTCACCAGGTTCTCTTGTCTTTGATAGGTCTCAGTGTGCTCTACTTCCTCTTTCTTGTCTTTCTCCTCTTCCTCAATTGGGAACAAGTGAAGACTCTGATGTATTGGCTGGATCCAAATCTGCGCTTTGCCAAACGGGAAGTTGACACAATGGTCAGTCCAGCTTACAACACCAACTTTTCATTTACAGATGAACAACCTGGAGTAAAGATTTAAAAAAGAATAAGTGTAAAAGATTCTGACAAAAATTCCGAAAGGACAAATCAGATAAATATATCAGGATAATTGAATGAAATATTTCTCACTGACAGACGAAGGAGAGTGATTTGGTCAGTACCCGTTAGCTACATTCTGTTTGTTCTTCTTTAGGAATATGCTAGAAACTGTTCTGACATAACATGGAATCGCATCAGGAGCCAAGTGGACATCTTTGTATTCGCCCACTTCGCAGGATGGGCCATGAAGGCTATGCTGATGCGCAGCTACCTCCTCTGCTGGACAATCAGCATCACCTGGGAACTCACTGAGGTGACCAACATGAGATGGCAACGACTGGCTTAATCTTGAGTTAAATGGCCATGAATGTGCTTTGTATGTTAAGTTCACGTGAAGATATGTTGTTTCTGATCAGAACATCACTTTAAAAAATCACTGACCCCTGATAAACAAGTAAAAAAAAAAAAGTAAGTACCGTATTTTCCGCACTATAAGGCGCACCGGATTATAAGGCGCACCTTCAAAGAATGGCCTATTTTAAAACTTTTTTCATATATAAGGCGCACCATATTATAATATAGAATAGAATAGATGCTTCAGTTTGGGTTACCAATTTGTTCCGCACTCTATTATTACACATCCACATTTGTGAAGAAATGGTCCCCGAGTGCTTTATATAGTAGCTGCCCCAGTCGTTGTTTAACTCACGGTGTTGGTGTTGCGACATTGTGCCCAACTGCTTTCTGGGTAACACAGACCAACCGACACGCTGCCGCCGCAGTCTCAGTCTCTCTTCCCCCGCCCCCTGGCTTTAAATGTATTATCAAACTTTATTAACAAACCAGCGTTCTGACAACTATCCCAGCATGCGCACACTTCTTCTTCTACGGGGAAAAATGAAGTCGGCGGCTGCTTACCGTAGTTACTAGACCTGTTGTGGCTCAATATTGGTCCATATGTAAGGCGCACCGGATTATAAAGCGCACTGTCAGCTTTTGAGGAAATTGAAGGTTTTTATGTGCGCCTTATTGTGCGGAAAATACGGTAAATATTTTATGGTAGAAGTGGGATGGCACACTGGAAATTTGAGAAAAAAAGCCAACTTTAATTTGATTGTCTGTTGTGTGAGCAAGGTTTTAAGTTAATAAATGTTTGCTTTCTTCAAGATCACACTTGGCAACCATGATGTTGCTACATTTTTACAGCCTCCTTTTTGCCGTTAGGATAGCCCTTTGTCTTTTCCTGTGAGATTTCACTAAGCTAGAGAATGTGGAGCTTAACGCTGCATGTTTGCTTTCCATCTTCATCACTGTGCATGGCTTCAGCATGATTCTGCAACCATATTCACAGTTGTTTTAAACTTTCAAATCTATTAAGAAAGATAGGTACATAAGGTTTTAACAATTGCTTGAAGTTTTTGTACACTCACTCTGCTCTCTGTCACTTTTCACAGCTCTTCTTCATGCACCTTCTGCCAAACTTTGCAGAGTGTTGGTGGGACCAGTTGATTCTGGACATCTTGTTGTGTAACGGAGGAGGAATCTGGCTGGGGATGACAGTCTGTCGTTCCCTGGAGATGAGGGTCTATCGCTGGGCCAGCATCAAGTCAGTATTCATTTTATTTTTTCATATTATACAGTGTAGTTAAGAGTAGATACTGAGTAGCTTAAACCATTTATGTTCAAAGTGTGGCCTGGGGGCCAGTTGCAGAACCGTACAAGTACAAAGCCGCTTACAATGATTTTCAGATGCATTTTATACACAGATCTACTTGGTTTTATCATTTTTAGTACATCTTTGATTTAGTACAAACAAAATCACAATAAAATTATTTTTGCACTCTTTTTAAATGTAATCATATTTTTTGTCCTGCAAGCACTTTTATGTTTTATGTTGACCTGTATAGCAAACATTTTGGACGCCATTGGCTTAAAGTATCTTAATGCAACTGCTGATGCATGAATATAGTAATATATTTAAATATCATTTATATTTCCGACTAAAAACATCTGCTATTATCCGTAGTCTTCCTAAAAGTACACTTGGGGATATTTTAAATTAATGGGACTTGTTTAAGCACCTTCAAGATGCAAGTTATTATTACTACTGTCTTGTTTTTGTTCAGAAAAATCCACTCGACCACGGGTAAGATAAAGCGAGCCGTGCTTCAGTTTACACCGGCCAGCTGGACATTTGTGCGCTGGTTAGATCCAAATTCCTCCTTCCAGAGACTGGCAGGAATCTACCTCTTTATGATCTTATGGCAGGTTTGTCTCCCTTCTGTTTTCTGCCAAAAACACTGTAATGGTGTGAAAGTCTTTGATATCTGAGCTAACAGTACCTTTCTCCACCTAAATGCATTCCTGAGAACTCTATTAACAATAATCCTTTCTTTTATTTGTGTTTGCAGCTGACAGAGTTGAACGCGTTTTTCCTGAAGCACATCTTCGTCTTCCCGGTGTCTCACCCTTTCAGCTTGTGTCGCATCATGCTAATTGCAGTTATCACTGCGCCCACAGTGCGGTATGTTTAATCTTTGTGTGAAGAGGAGAGATTAATGATTAAAATTAACCCATTTTTGTGGTTAATCAAAAAGGTGTAAAGCTTGTTTTGGTGTGGAATAAATCTACACTGCAGAAATGGCTTATGAATGTATGTTGTGTTTTTTTTCTTCTTGTTTTGTATTTATTACGACTGTTTATTTAAATATACATCATGCTTTTGTTATTTACAAATGTCCTCCTCATCATTTTATAGGCAGTATTACGCATACCTGACAGACACTCTGTGTAAGCGGGTTGGAACGCAGTGCTGGGTGTTTGGGTAAGTTTTCTTTTCACGTTGCTTTTTGTTAATTTCTCTTGTGATCATAGCAAATAATTTTTTTCTCCCAATTAAATTCTTTTCTGATGCTGACCGTTCCTCGCCTATTGGGATCAACTCCGCCCTTAACTATAAGACAGAAATTAACTTTTGTTGTTGTTGCACGATCTTACACAAAATGCAAGATTTTAATTTATGTCGAGGGATATTTTTTGTTGTTCTAAGCAAATGCTCCATTATTTAAAATGAATATAAAATAATGGCAACTGGAACATGTTTTTAATTTAGTCCTTTTGATCAAGACATTTTAAAATGAGCTATTGGAGACTTTCTGATTTGCTGTCATGACACAAAGGCCTGTTATCCACTCCTCAAAATGGGAAAAACAAGGGACCATCCTATTAAGGTAAATCACTTGTGTGATCTTCACAAGTCAGGGAATGACTGAAAAAATTATTACTACTTGTTACTACTGGTAATTTTTTGTTTAATTTCCCACAACGAAGTGATGATGATGATGATGATGATGATGATAGTTATTTTAAGACTTATTTGCAGAATGTTTTGTTTTTTTTCCTTGGATCTATTACTTGTGCTTATGTCAAGCTTTGGTTTGGTTATAGTCATAAACTTAAAAAAAACAGAAACAGTCACTTATTACCAAAAAAATCAGAAATTTAGCTTGTATATTTTACTGTTCAAAACCATCTCACAAGTCTTTAGGTTTTTTTAAATTTTTTTATTTTGCAGATGTAGAACAGCTTTGAGAATTTAGACGCAGCACAGGCTGTTCTCTGCTCAATTAAAATTCATGACATTATGCCATTATTGACCTCACCTTAAACACAAAGGAGCTCATGCCCTCTGTCTGAGCCAGTTGCTATAGCAACAGGACGAGGTCTAGCAGGAAATGCTTAGCAGTGCATTCCAGCTCAGAGCCAGAGGGGGTGGGAGAGGAACACAACAAACTGGTCTGTGGGCTTTTATGACCAGGGTGAAGCCCTGTTGCAGTTGGAATGTGTTGCCAAAAGAGGGAGTAATTGTTTCATACAGTATAATGTTTATATTCAAGAACGCCATTTGTCTGATTGTATGTTGTTTTTTTTTAATGCAGGGCCATTGCTTTCCTGGAAGCTCTCGTTTGTGTGAAGTTTGGTATTGATTTGTTTTCCCAGACTGAAATTTTGTATGTGGCTCTCTGGCTCCTTTGCATGGTAAGAATGTAAATTTATCTACATTTGTATATTTTGTTCAGTAGATCAGTAGAACCAGTCGTTAGAAATCTCTTTACTTTGAGCAGATCAAATTGAGATTAGGTCAAATGGGGATGTAGTTAATTTATAGAAGGTTAGAAATCTGTCCCAGAGGAAACCACTGATGTCTGAAGATAAGACTTTTCTTTGTTGCTGCTTTTGATGTTTTTGCAGAAATAATCCCCCTTTAAGTCTTTTCACATTTTGCCACAGTACAACCAAATATTTCAATATGTTTTAATGGGATTTTACATGACAGATCAACACACCGTAGTACATAATTTTGAGCAAGAATCAAAAATGGATGCCTGTAATTATTTATTTATTTATTTATTTTTAGAAATTAAGCGCTGAACATTAAGTGCACCCCACCTCGTACTGTAATAACATTTATTCCTCTGGGCCTTTTTATTCTTGTTTCCTTCAGGCACTCATCACACTCCTGTGTCTGTACGGCATGGTTTGGCTTGAACAAAATAGGCGACATGTAAGATGTTTCTTTTTACGCATTTGCTGCTTGTAACTTTCTACTCTCACTGCAGTAGCTTTAATATGATGATTATGTTATATTATTACGATTTTTAGCTTGCTTGTTATTGCTTGATTATTTTTAGATGTCGTAATGATCTGTGAGATTGTTTTTTTTTCAACATGTAAAGATATTAGTTAAAGTTTTTGTGTTTTTATAGACATTTTTTAGCTGTTTAATTAATGTGTTTAATGTTCCAAAGTGTCCTTGGGTGTTTTGAAAGACGCTGATGAATAAAATGTATTATCATTACTATTACGTTTTTAGTCATTTAAATTAAAAATGCCACCATGTCACTGGATTTGTTTGTTACCAGAGCTCATCTTTACAAAATGAGGACAGAGACGTTTCTAACTCGTGTTCCTCAAGCCTTGATGGAAGCACAGGTTAGTCCCATTGCGCTGCTTTTTTTCACAGAGTTTGTCTGTAAAATATTTATTATTGCTGTGTTGTTGGTTTTTGTCTGCAGACCAGATCGATTCATTGGGACTTTCAGAGCTAATAACACCGAGGAAGGGTCTTGCTGGTAACAGAGGTGTGAGCAGCGAAAAGGAAAAGGAACAATGAACAACAAGCATTAAAATATAGATTTTTTTAAATCTTTTTTTAATGACAAATTGAATTGATATTTATTCTTGTATCACTGGTTTTATAAGTCGCTGAAAACCAAAAAACCTGTGGTAAAAATGTCAGTTAAAAATTCTAATATGTTTGAGAGCCAGTAACAAAATATTTGTGGACCTGCATGATTAGTTTTGGATGTTAAAATACGAACAAAAAAAATACAACAGGATCCAGTGGACTGTTCTACCATCAGCACGCTGTTTCACAGTAGCATGCGTCTTAAATTTTGCACTCCTGTCCAATTTGTATTGTATATATTTAACATTTTGTAACATACTAAAGTTAGTCAAGTAGATTATTCTAGCAAAAGGTTTTTTTTTCTTTGCCAAACTGAATTTTGCACTATTTGAGACAGTTAATCAGGTTTTTAAGCGATTTTCTTCAATGGAAGCTGCACTTTTAAGTTTTTGTTTACTCACTACAAGTCAGGTCACTAAGCTACTTTTACTAAAGCTAATAAGCTCAGTGTGTTTTATTGTAACTAACGTTGTACAATTTGTCAAAATGTGGTATCTTTGGCATCGAGAAGAGCAGCAGAAGGTAACGGCTTGAATGGAAAAATGTATGTTGTTTATAACAAAAGGTAGGACTTGAGTTGTTCACATTGTTAGTTTTTCATGTTGTAAAATGCATTTACTGCACAAAATGTACTGACATACTTGAGCCCCTTAAACACTTATGTTTTCTAACACTTTATGTAATAGATTTTGTATTGACAGATGTTTTGTAAACATGATGCACCAAGAGGTGATGTGAATGTTTATATCCTGGTTATTTCTACAGTTTAATGATCACGTGGAATAAATTTCTGTTTTTGTGAATCATGAAAATGTGAATCATATATTGTTCTCACCATCCAAGAGGTGTTTTTTTACATTCAGTTCATGTTTAGCTCTGCACCATGAAATATCTAGCAGCATTTACAGTCAGATTCATAACTGCTGGTTTTATCATTTTGAAATTGAGACTAGACTGCAGCACATTTGCATACTTTATACATATAGCACCATTTGCAGCAGTTGTTTGGTCAAGCCACATTCAAATGCTACAGCTATTTTTATAGCTGATGTTTTTTTTGTTAAAGGAACTTAGATTCTATTTATTCACTTAAATAGATAGAAAATTGTCGTTCATATAAAACTGCACAACGGCCAACCAGAACCGAGCATTTTGTCATTTTTGAATTTTGAAGTTCACAATTGGTCTGACTACCGAGCATAAAAATAACAGCTGTAACCAGATATTTACACACTGTATAAAAAGAAAAACATTTTTACAGCTGATGTTAAAATGTACCAAGCTTACTGATTACTAACATGTTTTTTTGTTTGTTTGTTTTAAAGTAAGCACATAAAACTAATTGTAGTCCATAGGATTTTTGATCTAATTTACAGTCAGCAAGAAACACTGGATCTATTTTTGGAACATCACATTGCTTCTAAATTCTGCCTTTAATTTAAACCTGGACTTTAACCGGGTCATTTTTAATTATTGACCATTGTTGGTCTCGCTGTAAGTTTAGTTTTGTTTACCTCGGAAGGTTGAACCTCTTCCCCAATCTGAAGTCTACTGCAAACTTTAACAAGTTTTCTTCCAGGTTTGTCCAGTAGACTGCTGGAGATAAACACCAGCCAACTTGTGACTGTGCAAGGAAAAGCCGGTTTAGATAATGGATGTGTGGAGGGATTCTTCCCATAATTCTAACATGCTTATCTGCTGAATAAATAACAGAGAAGATGTCAAGGTATGATTTAATTTTTTTAGGTTTATAATTTTTATTTCATTTATTTGCTTGTAGGTGTTGTCAAAAACTATCAAAGTGAACACTGGCTGACATTTAAACATAGGCATTTTTTTAATGAGTTAAATGAGTTTAGATTCTATTTATCCACTTAATGATTTGTGGATGTGGTTATGAATTTTATATATTTTTTGTGTTTCTGTCATTTTCAGATGTGGCTAATACATTCACTGAGTTGCATCTACATGAGTAACTTTTGTAGAAAAAAATACGTTTAGGAGTGCCTTCACCACACCAGACTTGTTACTTTATTTGAATTGTGTTACTACAAAGTATCGCTACTGGAGTAAAATTTCTGGATTTTCTTCCCACTGAGAGCAACTTTACTCAATTAAGGACAAACACTTTAACCAAAAATGCTTGACCATTGATATACACGCACCTACAGTTTTTCTTAAAGTGAGACTTCTTGTCGTTCAAATATTTTCTTCGCAGAACCTGTTGTGCCAGTTGGAGGTCAAGTAAAACATGCAAAAAAAGCATCTATATAATCACTGGACATATCTTACTCTAACATACCAACTGTAACATAAATTCTATTCTGAAAAAATAGCAAAGATATTTTATTTGCTTCCATCATAAGGTTTAGTTGTTTTTCATTTTAGTATTTAAAACACCAAAATGTGCAAATAAGTATACTTTTCGTCTCTCTGATGACATCATTATAAAATATTAAATCAGCTGTATCGATCATTTAGCACTCAGAAAGCCTTTTTTTTTTTACAATACTTTATTACTCTTGAATAAAAATATGTTGTAGAGCTTCTCTTTCTGGAGTACATTTTTTATGTACTCTACTCACCTCTGGTTAACCCAGTTGTGGGGTCGCAAATATGGAAATCCTTTGTTAGGTTAAGGCACTTCATTTCCCACAATTCCCCTGCAGGTGGCCGCTGTCCTGGATGACAGCTATCCGGCGCCGAAACATCGATAGACAGTCAGACGAAAGAGCCATGGCGGCCACGGGTGGAGGGAAAATCAGAAGCAGGAGATATCACATCGCGTCGAAACCTTACGCCAAGAGTAAACAGGTAAATTAAATAAAAGTTCTCAAGTAAGAAGCCCATGTGAAGTACATGGCAGTGATCGCGTTGCCACCGTTCTTCGGGTTGTGTTATTGTTTTCTTGGAGACATTTTATGGCCTGCTGTTAGCGCTCATGGCCTCCACGCGCTGCTAGCTAGCACGTTTGCGAAATGCTAACGAACTAGCTTGAGGTTAGCAGCAGCAGCAGCAGGCGCTGACAGGTCAAACCACGGGACTGTGTCGCTTTGACAAGTTAAACATTACATTTGTTAGTTTTACTAATAAACGTGACGCATGACAAGTTGAGGGAAATTACCCCAAATCGGTGTTTAAGTTTACAATTGTTTACCAAGTTTGGATAAAGCAAGGAAGTGGAATCTAAAGTATTAGCCTATACAGCTAACTTGAGTTAGCACCTATGAACGCCGCATTGTTATATTTGCTTCTTCTTAATGTACCAGGAACATCTGACGAAACTGTAGCTGGTCATAATACCTACCTGTGACCAGGCGCAGTGATTTTCAATACATATGCTGTGTATAAAGGGTGCGAAAATATTCCGGACATTAGCATCTGTTAACCAAACCTCAGCCAGTTTAATTGCGCAGAGAAAGCGCTGCCTGATTGGGGACCCACATGTTTGTCTCCCGGGTCAGTTGGCGCCCAGACACCGCAGTCATTTCGTGTGTACTTCGTGATGTTGGAGATTGTAATTGCAGAATATACAAAAGGCAGAAAATTTCCAAGTGATTTACCGGGTTGTCGGTTCGAAAACCCTGCGCTGTCTTATGAATATTGGACAACCTATTTTGATTTATCAAGTTCTATGTGATGTTACAATAGTCCACTAAATATGTGCTATTGTTGAAGAATGTGCATACAAGTCAGTAGTCTTATATGCACACATCTTTTCATTAAGTGTTAATAATCTGAACATATTTCAGAGTTGTCAAAACATTTTACATCACTAGAAATTTGATTAAAAGAATATTATCAACATCTGTAAGAGCGTTTTAACAGATTAAATTCAGGATAATTTGAAATATTGACATGAATGAAAAGACGTGACCAAAATACTTAATTAAAAATAAAATGTATATTCCAGTGAAAACCCAAAGAAGCATTCATGACATTTGATTTGTTAATGTACAAATTGTTGTATTGAGATATAAACAGAAGCCGCGGCTCACAGATGGTAACATACCTGCTATTTGTTAAATCTGCACTCATTACCCTTCATCCATGTTCATCTTAACATCCTGTTTACAATAGTCTTGTCTGACTCAAGTTATAAAACAACGATTTTAATGATACTTGGCAATAAACAGATGTGGAAATCTTCAAAGATGGTAAAATCTTACTGCTCAAGAGAGATTCACTTATAGACATTAAATCTAAAACAATTGTGCTTGACTAAAAAATACAAATCTGAACCTTCTTCACTCTTTAACAACATGTAGATAAGAGTGTTGATGCTATTGTGTGTGTGTGTGTGTGTGTGTGTGTGTGTGTGTGTGGGCTCATCAGTCATGTTTTTTTTTTTCATTATTTTCTGATCAGAAATGACCAGTCAGAGCTGATCAAACTGAAAGTCAACAGCTGATATCTTTAGAAATTGAAATGTGTGAAAAGCTTCGTTTGCGTCATCAGGAGTTTTCAGTTCTGTCTGTTGGATCATATTCTCGTATTAAACTTCTCTCACTGTTCTGCGTTTTATTCATCACAGTTTTTTGTACTTATACTGTTACCAGATAGTGAAAGACCTTATCTGCTGTTATTTACTCTTTCTTTTGCTCACTATGCTCAACACTGGTTTTTGTTTTTCCTAATAAAGTTTGCATGTATTAAATGTCTAAAATTAAGCTTGGGGTATTGAACTTGAAAATGTACTTAAGTGCATGAAATAGTTGCATCAAGACAAAAGCTGAAATTATAAAATTGTCGTTGAGACAGACGTAGGCCTGTCACAATAACACATTTTGCTAGACGATAAATTGTCCCAGAACTTGTTGCGATAAACAATAACATAAACAATGTTCTCATTGTTGTTTAGGCACATTTTCAAATAATATCAAGTAACAATGGCATTAAAGTGCAAGAAAGCATTCTCAAAGATCAATAAACTTTAAATTCTAATGAACGTTTAAACACTGGAACTGGAAGACATCTGGAATATCCAAAATAAATAAAGAAAACAACAAATAAAATGTATTATGAAGTCGCTGTAAACAAAATTATCTTTCTAAAAAGGGATAGTTGAAACTAAAACACCAGATTGAAGACTCTTATTATTCAGATTTTGGTAAAAGAACAATAATGAATCAATTAAATGAAAATTGAGTCTCTTAATTTGTCATGCGATTAATTTTTTTTAATTATTATTGTGACAGGCCTATTGAGACATCCTAAATCGTTGTTTCAGTTTCCAAATGGTCTAATCTTTGGTTGAATCATTACATTTTTGTTTGAACATGGTATTATGTGGCTGCATGAAGGATAATCCACAAAACATTTATATAAAAGAAGGACGCACCAATCAAAATCCAATATTAACATTGTTACTATGCCTATATTTAGCAATAGTACACATATATTTTCCTGCCCACTGTGGAAAACATTACATAACGATGTTTTCCACATATTTCAAACTAGTTGCACTTGTCCCATTAAAGATGTGTGATTTTCATCATGTGGGAAGTTCAGAGCCCACAGGTGTCCGTCATAGATAAGCATGGAGGAAGAGGCTCATGTGGCTCTTATCAAGTGCTAAAACCTTCTATGTGTGTAATAACCGCATAACGAGATGCGCTGGCCATCTATGACGGCTCATTAAACGCTTCCCTTCAAGAAAAGTGAAGGATCCTGGACACGACTAGCAGCTAGTTGTGACTTGTTTAATACAGGTTTATATAAAGGTCTTACTAAGTTTCCATTTCAGAGCTATTAAAGTTTTCTGTCGTGTTGCTCGTGTAGGTTAAAATCTTTTAAATGTGATGCTGGAAAACTACCGGACACCAGAGTTTAGAGTAACGCTGCACTGGCTCCCTCACATGCTGCTGATTCCACCTGTGTTTTCACAGTAATGCAGCTGTAAAAATCAATGTGTTGCACACTTTTAGTAGCAGTTTGTATAATTGTTGCGTTTCTGTCTTAAATAAGGGTGTTTTAAAGAAGTGATCACCACATTATGTTTCTCTTAGCTCTTTAATACAGATCTGCATATTAGGCATGGATGTTTTTTCCATCCATTGCATTCTCACACCAGCTCATCTCTAATGGGAGCTAAAGAAAGAAGCCAAAGTACTTCTGCAGTTTGGGCTTCAGCCTGAATGACTAGACAAAGCTGCTGAATATTTTACAACGCTTAACTCTCAAATACATAATTAGTATTCTTCTGATGGGATACACTTCGTTTCTGGTTGTATTTGTCCTTTAGTGTCTCCTGCACTGCTCCAAATTTGTCTCATTCAGTGGGAAAAAAATGTTTCTCAACGTTGTCTTGTGTATTTTGTTTACCAGCCCAGTGCCTGGACGTCTTAATGTTGGAAATGCTACTTTTAGATTTGCACCAGATTGAAGAGTTTTGACTAATGATCAGTTAATCCAGAAGTGTGTCTCGGTGTTGTGCAGATCAGTCTCAATACTTCAGGGTTTTCTGGGAACAGGGGAACTGACACAGAGCCTGACCCAGTTTTCGTCTCTCTTGAGATTTTTTGGTGTGTTTTTGCACAATGCTTGTTAAATGGGGCCTCTTTCCAAATGGATAAATAATTAAAAAAAAATGCAGTTTTTTGCAAATCAAAAATTATAAGCAGGAACATTATTTAGAATGATTAATCTGTGCATTTATTGCAGACCTAAGATCTGACTTATAGGCATCAGTATTTTTGCCTTTTCTAAATGTTAGAAGCTGAAAGTCAAATTTAAAAGATTGGAGATTGTGAATTCATAAAAGCATCAAATATTTAGTGATTATTTTATTAAAGGCATGAGTAATATACCAGAGGTAATACTTTTAAGTTTTTCCTCTGCGCCTTTAAAAAAACATGTAATTAATCCATTAAACCTTAGAACTTACTTTTGATTTTGCTTGGTTTTTTTTTCTTCTTTCCAACAATTAAATGAGTTTTTAAGAGTATTTTTCTCTGTCATGTTTCTTCTTGTAGCAGTCAGGCCTCATCAGTCGAGTGACGGACACGGTGAAGAGCATCGTTCCTTCCTGGCTGCAGAAATACTTCAAGAATGGAGACACTCCTGCAGGACAGACGGGACAGGGACCGGAGCAGAACTGCCAACCATCACCACCTCCTCCTCCTGCTCCTCCTAATGGTAATGAAGAGGGACCTCCTCCCATTGATGGACGCGACTCGCCAGAGCCAAGCACCAGTAATACAGGCAAGGGGCTCTTCCAGTTTCCTACATTACATTAATATAGTCTGAATTTTTTTTTTTTTTTTTTTTTACAGGGGTTATTATTTATTTTAAAGCTCATTTGTGGTTTCTGCTTCCTTTGCAGAACCCTCGACCAGCCGAGCATCCCTGAACTTTCAGGAGTATGTGCTTTCTCGGCCTCCACTGAGTCGTTCTCACCTCCACTTTACCTCGCTGGATGCTTCCTCCCCTACTATGGGGGCCTCCAGCAGCCTCTTCTCTCCGCCCTCCACTTCTTCAGCCCCTGGCCCCTTCTCCACAGGCTTCTCTTTGGTCAAAGAAATCAAGGATAACCTCTCGCAACATGAAGACGATAACATCTCCACCACGAGTGGGTTCTCCTCCCGTGCATCAGACAAGGGTAGGAGTCGAATATTTATAGACTTTTAGAAACATCTCTGCGAATCTCAAGATAATCCTCAGGCTATGTTTCGTTTTTCAGATGTCCCAACTTCAAAAACCGCATCACTTCCTCAGCTTTGGTCCCCAGAGATGGACAGGACAAACTCTGGACCTCAGCAGTCTCAGTCCAGTCTCAAAAAGCCTTCTTTCAACCTGTCTGTGTTTGGAAATTCCTCCAATGTAAGTAATAGATGGCGATCCACATCCTGGGTTTGGATTGAGGATGTTGACCTAAAAGCATTTTATATATTACATAGAATATCAATGTAAATATAGGGAGAATCTGTGTTGGGGAATTAAGTATTCAAGTAAAACCTGGTGGCCCGCCAGGCTTATAATGCACTGCTGGTAATGAATTTGTGACATTTTGACAAAACGCGATGAAATTCATGGGACAATAAAAGCTTTTGTGTGTTTATATGGCAAAGTTGCTCTTTAGTGATGATTTGTGATCCTGTTACATCATTAATAAAGGTCAGTTTTATAGTCAACCATATCAATTTTTTGAATACAGTGTTGGATTTGTTTGCAGTTAAATTTGGGTGTTTTGTTACCAAAAATGTCTCCAGATAAAAAAATTAAAATGTTTCCACCACAACTCTTATGTTTTATTCAATCTTTCCTTTTAGTCAACGTTAAACAGCACACTGCTGAACTCTAGCCAGCTCGGAGATTCACCTTTCTACCCTGGGAAAACCACGTACGGAGGAGCAGCAGCAGTCAGGAGCTCCCGCGGTCGTCCTGGCACTCCTTATCAGGTGAGTTTTTTTATTTTTTTTTAATGGAGCCGATGTTTACTTTTAAAAACAGATGAGTGGCGTCTCATTGGAGCTCAGTCATATTCATTATACGTATGGCGTTCTAGCTGCTCAGGATTAACTTGTGATTGAACTTGGATTAGAGATTTAAAGCGACCCATTTGATTCGTAGGCGCCGGTGAGAAGACAGATCAAGGCCAAGCCAGCCGGCGCTCAACCCTGCGGCGTGACCAGCGCCACCGCCAGGCGCATCCTGCAGTCTTTGGAGCGCATGTCGAGCCCACTGGCTGTGAGTACACACAGATGCTTCAAGGCCAAATTTAGATTTGCAAATATCTATTTTCGTAGCGGTTGTACTTGATGACAGACTTTAATCATCTGAAGTAATAAAAATGATGTTTATTTTTCCCCTTCAACAGGATGCAAAGAGAATCCCAGCACCCACAGCTGGCTCGCCCAGTCGTTCTCCAGTAAGTCTTCCAGCTCATTATATCATTAATCGTCTGTTTAGAGTCGCTTTGTGACGTAATTTAACTCTCATTACAGTCGATGGACGTCTTAAACCAAGATGGTCCCCGTCACCAGGCGAAGAAGAAACGGGTTAGTTGAATTTCTGTATTTTAATTTGTGATCCACTAATATGAAAGTTATGTTGCAATAAATAAATGACAGAGTACTTGAAAGGAATTAATGGAGACATGAAGTTAGTCGATTGTTTTCTGACTGGGACGAACTGCGTGTCGACGAGCAGTTTAATCCAATCGGTAACAGTTAGCTGTTTAGCTAACGCTTATAAACAGGCGATTATTGTCTGCTGCTGCCTGTTGGAGCCCCAAACAGCCATGAACGCACCTCCATCCAGCTGTTCTCCGCCATGTGTAGTCCACTGTGTGTGTAGACGTTTGTGAGCTGGTCTAATGCGTTGGTGCCTGGTTCAGTTTGCTTTCCGTCCAACATTCCCAGCTGTCACAGCTGTTATTGTATTTGAAGGATGAAACCATGAAGCTCTCAAGGCTCATCCCAGCCATAGGTTGGTAGTCTTCACCTCTTATGTAAATTATGGCAACAATGACACTTTTTCCTGAATTAATCGAGGTTATATTAAGTAAACTTGACACTTGCTCCTTAATTAGCTCAAAGGTGAACTCATTGGCTCAGGAATAGCTTCTTTAAATTACATCCTGATCGTCGTAAATCTGAGTGAAACTTCTCGCTCATGAATTAGATAATGGATGCCGAGGTAAATTAACCTTGCCAGATGGGATTATGGTAAAGCAGAATTGAATAGTTTCATTGCGGTGCTATAAAATGTTTTTATTAAACATTTAGGTCATATTGAATACAGATCAGAAAAGGCGCTTCTGGCTCACGGTTTGGTTATTTATTTCCTCTCTGTTCTGCTGCCTTTTCCCCAGATGGACTCAAACCTCCCTCCAGTGCAGAAACTCGTGGTTCCAGCTGCAGCTTCCGTTTCAGGAAATCGATCCGTGTCTTTCAGGCCGACTTTGACGCCTGGAGGACTCACCCGAGCCCTGGACAGGACGCCAAGGGAAAAGACGGTACATGGTGGCTCAGAGCGATGTTGTTGAACTTCAACACAACGTAAATTCTGTCACAATAGAACAACAGGCAGGGAAAATAGGAAATTTGATCTCCGTGTTTTTGTGATCTAGATAAGTATTGAAAAAAGACATGGAGAAATGTTTATATTTCCAGATTTTACCCCTTTTCCCATTTTCTGAATGTGTCCTTCCTTCTTTGCTTCCTTCTTAAATTGTGTAGATTCTACCCTCCTTGTTTTGTCATTCACTTCTTCCTTTATTGAGTAGCTCCTATCCTCGTTTTTATCTTCCTTTTTTTGTCCTTTTTTCACTCATCTTTCCTTTGTGTATTCTGTCCTTTCATTTGCCCTTTTTCCCTCATCTCCTATTTTTCTTCCTAATTTCATACCTTACTTATCTTGTAGCTTTCTTATAGGATTCTGACTGAAAGCTGTTAGAAATAATAAATATGAACAGTTCATGTAACAACTAAAAGAAATCTAGAAGCAGTAAGAAGTGTAAACTCTGCCCCCTTTTCACATAAATAAATAAATGTATAAATAAATAAATGTATTCAACTCAGAAGACTATTACTGACATATTTCAAATACGTAATAAAACATTGGTTTATTCAATGTCTTCAATGCTTTGTCATAATAATTAAAAAATTTCTTTTACATACAGAAAGAGATTTAGATTGTTTTGTCTCGCTGTCAAGATTGTTCCATAAACTCTCACCTTTTTTTTTAAATGTATCTTGTCTTCCTTCCTACCTTTTCTCTCTTTTTATTCTCTCCTTGTTTCAATTTATCCTCCTTTCTTGCATCCTCCCTTATTTACTTTTGTCTTCCCTTTCTTGCGCTCTTCTTTTTATCTCTTCTTTCCTTCCTGTGTTTTCATGTATTTTGTGTATTTCATGTTTTGAAACCCTGGACATGACATGCAGTGTTTTGAAACAGACTTTGCTCATCTTTTCTTCCCTTTAGCCCACAAGACAATCACCACAGCTACCTGAAGCAACACCAGGTCCATCGAAAAGGTAAACACAGAATGATAAAAAAAAAACACATTTAGGTCAATAAATATCAAGCTGCGATTATGTAGTTTTTTCTCATACAAAATGTATTACAGCTGCTTATTCATACCACAGCATTTCTAATAACAGATATCTATGTTATTGTATGTTTAACTAACATAAATTATGTTTTATCTGCCGTCAAGCACAAGGAGTTTCAGTGACCCGGTCTACCCTCTGTCCAGCACCCCCGCAGCCAGCAGCCTGAGCTCTGGAGGGGGCAAAATCAGGAGAGAAAGGACCACAGCACGACCTTCCTCCAAACACACTGAAGAAGATGAGGTTAATTTGTTATAAAAAAAATAGTGTTTTATTATCCGAGGCTGAGAATTCAGGTTCAGGTTCACGTTTGCTTTCTGTCCGCAGGTGGCTGAAGCACCGGTCCTTCCAAGCATTTCACTACCAATCAACAAATCGTCTCTGCCTACGTTCAGCTTCTCTCCATCTTTACCACCTGCCACCTCTGTCAGCGCCGCCCCTAGCTTCACATCCACCACCCCTGCGAAGGAGACGCTCACAAACCAGGTTGGTTTTTGCGTCTGCCGCCTCCTTCTGCTGTGCTGATCCTTGGAAGTGTTGCAGAAAACGGAGTCATGTTGTGTTTTCTGCCCCTCAGGATCCACCAAAGGCCTCCACACCGCCCTGTGCACCTTTCACATTTTCCTCTCCTATTGTCAAGGCAACTGCAGCCAGCCCACCTTCTTACTCCCCTGCTGTGAGTTATTTCATCTCTTGAGATGCCGTTTCATACGTTTCTACTCTCGCCTGTGTAGGGGTGATGTAAGCACGTATATATTTTCTCTTTCTTTGTAGGTTGGTTTCACCTTCAGTGCACCTGTAGCAAAGCTGGCGCCGTCCATGTCAAACGGAAAGCTGACGGCGCCCACAGCAACAGCCGGTAAGGAGCTTTTCCTCGTCTTTCTGAGGCATTTTTCTAAGTTGGAGTGTCATTAAAAATCATAAAACGGAGTGAGCCATCTGGTGTGTTTTCCTGTTTCACAGTGAAACCTATAGCAAGCAAGAGCACAGAGGAATTTGAAGGACCTTTCAAACCGGCCAAGACCTTGAAGCAGGGCAGCGTACTGGATCTTCTCAAGTCACCTGGTGGGAATTTGTTCACTTATTTACAAAACTCGATAATTCGATCTTATTGAGTAATCCGATCTTCTATTTTTGAAGATGAAGTTTTGGAAAAATCTGGATTTTCTTTCTCTAATGCGCTTCTTGGGTTTCCATAGTTCAGAGTGATGTTAGCTCAGCCAGGCATCTTGTCGTGACAACGAATTCAATGTTGAATTCAGGTCAACTCACAAAAGGAATGATTGAAATAAAAGCTTTTTGAAGATGTTTTTTTTCTGTCATTTAAAACATCTGATTTTGTTGAAGAAATCATTTAATTCCGTATTTATTTTAAATACATACATGCTATAAAGAGAAACTTACCTGGTTGTTAATTTTTAAAGTTTCATTATTATTCCTTCCAGGTTTTGCTTCTCCTGTTCAAAACTCTCCTGGCACCAACACCGCCTCCCAGCAGCCACCCGCCCAACCCACAACCTCTCCTTCGCCTGGCACAAGCTTCTCCTCTTCGCTACCTTCGCCATCAGGGTTTGGTGGTCTGTCCAGTGCCTCTGCGGGCTGGAGCTGCGACGTGTGTCTGGTTGAGAACAAGCAATCGGAGGTTAAGTGCGTTTGCTGTCGGGCCCCAAAGCCGAATTCCTCGCCAAAATCGGCGGAGAGCAAAAAAACCCCTGCCCAGAGCAGCAGCACAAGCACCGCCTCTGCCTCCACGGCGACAGGATTCAGCCCGATCCTCTCCAAGCCTGCAGGAACCTGGGAGTGCGACACGTGTCTGGTCTCGAACAAACCCGACGCAGTGAAGTGCGTGGCCTGCGAAACGGCCAAAACCGGGACGGGACTCAAACCGTCGCTCACTTTCCCCCCCAACCTCTCAGCTGCTAAGACTGCATCCACACCCTCAGATCCAGTTCCCACAGGGATCAGTGGGTTTGGAGATAAGTTCAAAAAACCAGACGGTGCGTGGGATTGTGAGACATGTTTGGTACAAAACAAGGCTGA
This sequence comes from Micropoecilia bifurca, assembly GCA_903067075.1. Lineage (NCBI taxonomy): Eukaryota > Metazoa > Chordata > Actinopteri > Cyprinodontiformes > Poeciliidae > Micropoecilia > Micropoecilia bifurca. The sequence goes on from CAEGAF010140072.1 coordinate 29,984, forward strand.
GGACACAAAGTGTGTGGCCTGCATGGCTTCTAAACCAGGTACTAGTCACACCATGACCGTCGCGCATCTCGTGCATTTCTCTTTCTCTTGGCATCGGGCTGTTTTGATCAGCAGTGTTTCTATTTAAACCAACCCACAGGAGCTTCGGCAACCAGCAGTGCCCCGACGTTTGCTCTGTTAGAGCAGTTCAAGAAGCCAGAAGGATCATGGGAATGTGACACCTGCATGGTTCAGAACAAAGCTGCTGATGTTAAATGTGTTGCTTGTCAGACAACCAAACCAGGAGCTGCAGTGGAACCCAAAGGTAAAGGCAAGATATTAAACATTTTATTGTTGAATGTTTAATATCTAAAAAGTCACACGAATGTAATGCGGCACACAATGTACAGTCAGCCCCTCTCATTCATTTGGCTCAGACACGTAGAAACAAATACACGTAGAAATTGGTTATTTACTGAATAGAAACATCTACAGAGGTTTTGTTCTGACAGGATATGTAGTCAGTGAAATGTGTTTTCTTACTTGAGAACCGTGTTCACAAACACCATATTAGTTGGCTTTGGTAACGATGACAAGAACAAAATTATTTTGTTGACGCCCCTTTTTTCATTACAATGCCAAAAAAATAAAACACAGAACAAAATATGACAAGATGTCTGAGAGTTGTTACTGACGAGGCGAAAATGTTAGTGAGCGGTTTGCCAGAAATCCAAAATGTAAAACATTTCTGTTTGTAATCTGAGTGAAAAGCTAAAACTCATCAGTGATGCGGTTCGTCTATGAAATTCAACGTAATTTCTGACAAACACAGACACTAACTAAATGCTTTATGGTGTCCAGAAGACAATCGGATCCGACCAGACTGAAATCTCGTTATCCAAGATTGATTTTGTGTAAAAATAAATTAATGAACAAATTTTGTTCAACCCGTAGACCCATCCTAACCTCTTCAAAGAAGCGTAAAAGGTCATCTGGAAATGTAGCTCAGGGTTTCCCCCAAAAACCTGTTAAGCCCAGATCGTATGGGTGCTGGGAGAGTCATCCAGCGACCTGTCATGTTTCTAATTTTAAAAAAATGTCTAAAGTTGACAGGAAATTTGAAAATATGACTATCTGTATTATTGGAAAACCATGAATCAAACCCAAACAGCAAGTATAAAGTCTTAGAAAAGGGTGGCTGGCGCTGATTTATGTTTCTGCAGACACCTGAATAATGTGTAGTTGCGCCCCTGAAGATGATCAACAGTCATCATTTAAACTTTTTTATTTGTTGTACTTCATTCTCCTGATATTACAACTTTATTCTGGTATATTAAAGCTTTACTTTTGCATTATTTCGACTTTATTGTTGTATTGCTACGACTATATTCTTGTTATACTATGAATACAGTATAATTGATGGCGGGGAACAAAATTCAGATTTTCTAAAAATTAAATCTTCAACAACCAAAAATGATAGTAATCAATCAAATAAATTTCTTGTCCAGCCCTAATAGTATCTGTTCACTTTGAGGTTTCTTAAATTTTTCAAGATGCCTTGTGGATCCAGAATATCCTAAACGTGACATTACTCTCCGTTTCTCCTCAGCCTTTGGGTCTTTTGGCTCCTCCGCTGCTGGAGCTTCTGGGTCCTCCACGTTTGGCTCTTCTACCTCTAATCCCGGGGGTTTTAAGTTCGGCACGTCGGACAGCACAGCCGGATCTGGGGGTTTCAAGTTTGGAACTACAGACTCGTTGTCGTCTTCATCATCGTCAGGTGGATTCAAATTTGGCGCCTCGTTCGGAGGCTCCTCCTCGGAGTCGTCCTCTAAAGACACTACTGCCTCTTCAGGGTTTAAATTCGGTGGCCCCTCTGAGAGCTTCAAATTCGGAGCCGCGTCCAACGATGACAAGAAGTCGGACCAGCCGGCGGCGGGCGCTGGGTCGAAGTTTGGAGGCAGCAGCGAAGTAGCTTTTGGAAGTGGGTCATCCAGCACAGAAAGTAACTCTTCTTCTAAAAGCGGCTTCACGTTTGGACTGACTAAACCGGCGGATAAAACACCAGAAACCGCCACCACGTCTTCATCCTCCGTTACCTTGACGCCTCCCACTTCTTCACAAGGAAATAGCGGCAAAGCAGGATCGTCAAATGACACCACATCCACCACCGCGGCCACCGCTAAGGGGTCTGTTTTTGGGAGGCTAGGCGACCCAAATGTGGCCTCCGCCGCGCCCCAGGTGAGCTCTGCATTCGGATCGTTACAGCCAGGTAAGGAGGCGGCGGCTCCGACGTTTGCCTTCGGAAAGCCAGAGGAGAAGAAGGAGGCGGCTCCGTCGACCTTCGTCTTTGGCGCCATGAAAAAGGAACCAGACGCTGCTGCTGCTGCTGCTGCTGCTGCTGCTGCCTCGGGAGGCGGCTTCACCTTCAGCAAGCCGAGTGCGCTGACAGATCAGCCGCCACCGCCGGCTTTCACGTTTGGCAAACCGGCAGAAAAAAGTGAGACGTCAACTTCAGAAGCCTCAAAACCGTCTTTCAGC
>CAEGAF010140072.1:37500-45667 GCA_903067075.1 Micropoecilia bifurca
GACACGACGCAATTTGCACGTTGAGCGCGTGGACGCCTCCCAAGAACTTGTGGTACAGGCTGATGATGCTCGGACATGTCACAAACACGTTGTGTTTCAACTTTCTGTCCCATCGTTTCACTCTGGAGACAGACTGGGCACCGGGGAAATTGCTGGCGACGATCACCCCCTTGCTGTCCAACCATTTGACCGCCCTGATTTCTGCACCGTCGCAGACGACCTTTTTCTCCTCGAACGTCCCTCTTCCCTTTTTCCTCATGTCGGAGTTGGTGCTGAAGCAGCAACCTTGCAGTTGGTTCAGCTGCACCGTCCCAAGCGCTGGAATCCCCTTGTTCGCAAGAGCAGCGAGCAAATCCAAGGAGGAGAACCAGTGGTCAAAATAAAGTAGGTGATCGTCGGCACGCTGGACGGCTTGTGCGAGCTTCAGCACGATGTTTCCAGTCGGTCCGATGTCGGGTTCCCCGCGTTCAGGAGCGGTTCTGCCGGTAAATATGTCAAACGAATGCACCAGGCCTTTTGTGTCACAAAGCACGTAGATTTTATATCCCCATCGGTGAGGCTTCTTGGGCATGTACTGCTTTAGAGAGGATCTCCCTTTGAAAGGGACAATTTGTTCACCAATGAACAGCATTTGGTCTTGAGGGATAGCCTGAAATTTTTGCAGAAGGGAATCAACAATTGGCCTGATTTTGAAGAGCTTGTCTCTGCTGTTCGCCGCCATGTTGTTGTTGTCGTTGAAGTGAAGGAATTTAGTAATTTCTTCAAATCGGTCCCGGGAGACCACATCCGCCACCTGCCGTATTCGACAATCGTTGGACCAGTACATTCGTAACCTTGGCAAGTGTATAACACTGATATACATGACAGTGCCAATAAACTGCTCCAGCTCGCTGGAGTCCAACTTAAGGGCACTGTTGGGACTTTCTTGTGCACAATATAGATTACTTTGTTTCGAAATCGTCTCCAAAAGCTCGGCGTCGAAAAAGTCTCGGAAGTACTGAACGGGCTCTCTGATTTCGTCCGCATCTGGAAGGCTGCCCCGCCAGACGGGATAGTGTTTTGCAGAGCTCTGCTGCTGAACCGAGTCCCACACGACCTCCTGCCATTTCGTCGAAGCGGCGGCCGACACCCTTCTGGCGGTAGCGGCGCTGCTGCACGCGGCCGCGTCGTCAGTCCAGTCAGGGTCTTCGTCGGCGCTGCTGTCGTCGCTTGGCTCCGTTGCTCCGTTGTCCTCGTCGCTGTCGCTGAGGCTGTCGCTGAGGCAGCTGTCGTCGCTTTCGATCGGCGGGACGCCGTAGAAAGGTGATGCGTCCATTGCAGGTTTCTGAAAATAGAGGGCAAACGTAGTTATGAATCGGCATCTTTATTCTGTCTTGCAGCTAAAAACATCTAATTAGATACACCGCTTGAGATGAAATCAAATCAAATGTTTAATCTTTGATTTAGCTTAACCAGAATGATTTCTAATTACAAAATGCAAGAATAATGAGGATTTTTTTTGTTGTTGTTAAATCAAGAAGTTTGTGTACACTGGAATTACTACAACTATAAACAATTACAGTTGAAACCAGAAGTTTGCATGCATTAATTAAAAACCTTGATTTCTACTGTCTCAAGTTAAACCTGTCTGGTTCATCTTGCTGTGTCCTAAAGATGAATGTGTTTCTGAATTAACAGGGGGGGATTCTTAATTTTTAGAGACATGTCCTGTGGTCTGTTGAAACTAAATTGAAGTTTTAATTCATAATTTGAACCGTTCTACGTTTGAAGGGATAAAGACAAACTTGAAAGCCTGAGAAAACCATCCCGACTGTGCAGCACGAGCGTTTTGTGGTGGGAAGCGTTTTGCTGCAGTCGAGACTGATGCACTTCAGAAACTATCGTGAAGTAAGAAAATTGTTTGGAAATACTGAAGGAAAATCTCAAGACATCAGCAAGTAGGTTAAAATTCAGGCACAAATGTGTCTCCTAAGTGGAAATTTACCCTAAGAATACAGTCAAATTAGTTATTAACAAGAACAATGTAATTGTTTTGGCGCTGACTTTATGAAACCCTGATCACAACTTTTTGAGAAGCCTGTGGAGGAAAACACAAAATCCTTGATTCAAGTGATAAGGTTTAAAAGGAAATTCTTCCAAATGCCAATGAAATGTACTGAAAGTAAAAAAAAATTAAAAATTCTAAGAAATAAAAATCCTGTACTATAAAAATATAAATAATTGTGTTTATTCAAACTGATCTAAACAAGAAGTAGTTTGATGGGAAAATATATATTTTTATACAATGTGTGATGATAAACAATCATAATTATTTAATGAAGCATAAAAAGTAGAACATAGCCCTGTTAAAATATTACTTTTTTCAACTATGATGCATAATTTCAAAACTTATCTGACCTTAATTGGGATATTTATCCAATACAGTTGGACTGAAATCAAATTAGTCTCTATCAAATTCCTCACGTTTAATTTCCTCAAAAGAAATTATTCTTTTGTCGATTCCGAAGCAAATTTAAATCCACCAAAGGTTTTATCATATAACAACTGATTCATTTATGACTGTTTCATTTTTATATATGGGGGTGGAGGGATGAGTTTTTACAAACAGTGTGTAAATATCATGGTTTCTATTATTATCCCATCAAAATACTATTCATTTGCAGCCATTATGGCCTAATGTAGCGAAAGCGCGACAAACCAAAATGGGCAAATAACTTTGAAAATCTGTGTCATACATACCTTATTCCGACATGCCAGCAGCAAAAGCAACCGACAAGTTGGTAGTTGTTTCTAGAACGGCACAATTTACCGCGAATTAGGATAATTTGCTGAATTTTGTAGCTAAAATCCGAGTGGTCTCCCGAGTAAACACTTCCGCTATCAGCAACCGGATGTACTTCACTCATCGACCAATAGAATTAGACTAAAATTGTCTTGTTGTACGTCAACGTTTCCGCCATATTGTGAGTGCCAGTTCATTTACTATGTAGTTAAAAATATGTGGTTTTTTGCAATATTATCAGAGACTGATTTTTGAGGACATATGAATATCTTACAATATTATTGCACGTCTCGCAAAGCAGAGACATTACTTGTTTGATGTGTCGGTAACATACATGGACAGTCAGTAATATGAAAAAATATATTCCATTTTTTTTGAGTCTGTGGAATTTTTACATGTTGAGTTCAAGTCTCATTCATATTATATTGCTAATGTTATAAAATTTAATTGCATTCTACCTTGTTTAAGTCGTTAAAGTAAAAGTTAAACATCTTTGCTAGCTTGTAAACAATGCTGTAGGGCACAAGCCTAAGCTTTTAGCTAGTATATCCTTTTTAGTTGAAACATAAGTGACATGTTTGCTAGATCAAGTTTCTTTTGGCAAAACTGTGACCACAGACTATGACTTCATTTTGATTTTCAGCTAAATATTGGCTGCATTTATTTCGCTAGGCAGGTTTAAATAATGCAATCATTTTTGCTTTAGTAGTTCTTTACATAATTCAGGTTGTTATTGTTTAATTTGTTCTGAAAATGGCCCATAATCTTGGATACCACTACTTGTTTTTTACTTTGTTGACATTTAACCGTGTAACCATGGAGAACATTTGAGGCTTCTGTGCTCTACTCATTGCAAATAGGCTCGTTGCTGCCCCAACACTTTTGTTTCCAACTGAACTGATAGTCAAAAATTCAACTTTTGCAGACAATCAAAGCAATGTGGTAAGTAAGAGTGTTTAGTGTTACTTTTCACAGATCAAATATGCAAATTTTGAATCAAATTCACCATTTTCTGTTGCCAGTATTTCAGGTAACTCTAAATTATTCTTGGTGCATTTTTTGCTCTTTTTTTTTACGTCACAGGAAAAATAATCCGAAGATGGATTGCCTGCAGGAATCAGAAGATAAACTGACCCTCCCTGCCCTGGCTGACGGTATAAGTCTGTCATATAACAAACCACGACCTGATAAGGACCACTATGTGAAGCTGAATGAAATCTTCTTCACCCTGCATAGCAGTAATATTGCTCGGGTAAGGCCCAACTGCTGAGCCAAACCGCTAAATTTTGGGATGTTTTGTTGGATAGCATATATTGAAATGCCTTTGTTTAACTAAATAATTGGGACACTGTAGCCTGTCTTTCATCTTGTCATATTTTTTGTTGGAGGTGTCTTGATTTCAGGTGTATTTCCGTTTTATCATTGAAGGTTCCTTTGTCTGTTCGTAACACCATGGGGCATTTCACATCCCGCCACATGGAGATCAGCCATTGGCAGGCCCACATTTATGAGTTAATCCGGCGGATAGAAAGAGAAATCATCTGTGTGGAGCAGGTACCTGCATCAGCAACCAAACTCTTAGAGAACAAAGGTGGACTATTTTTGTAAAACTGACTGTGCCCTCAGGCAAAAGACACGGCAGAGAACTGTCTCAAAGAGAGACAGCTGTACAGTCAGCTTATGAGTGACTGCGTGGCTCTCAGCAGCAGCCTGTGCTCGGAGGGTATGAGACAGGACCCGGTCTTCCTCAAGCTGAAGAAAGAGGAGCAGATGACCAACGAGAGCAGAGAGGTTCTGCAGAAGCAGATCTTAATCCTACTCGACAAGCTAAAGTCAGACATAAAGAGAAAAGCCCGAGTTAATCAGACTGGCGCGCCTCAATAGGAAGACTAACCTTAACTTCTGTTTTCCTGCTGCAGCGCTCTGAGGGCGGTCCGTTCGCGGCTGATGCATGATTTTCAAGACAAGGTCGAAGCCATCAAACTCACCTCCAAATGCATCACCTTTGAGGTGGACACCCCATGCTCTCACATACCTACTCCCTCAATCAAACCGAACCACGTGAGCTACGAGACGTGGCTGTCCCACTGCCAAAACCTGAAGCTGACAGCTGAAAACCTGCTGAGGGACTCGTCCGCCTGCAGGGCAAACCTGATGTTCCTCCTGGCCAACGTAAGAGCAAGTCACATCTACAGCTACTGACAGGAGTTGACGTGCATGTGTCATAGCCAGAAATCTCTTAACTCTTTTTTTTCCTTTCTTTTAAGGGAGGAAGAACGGTATAGTTTATATATTCGGTCATTTTCATCTATGCATTCATGCACAAAGGCTGAAATGTAGACACACATCCTCAATAATCTTGAGATAAATGTTCTTTAGCAAGTTGCAGAGACACAAAATAGATATACTTATAGTTGTGCCCAGGATTTAGAAAAAAAGCCTTTTCTCATCATACTTGGTTCTGCTGCTGGTTTCTGGTCGTTTTCATGTTGGGTCAAAGCTTCCAGTTCTTAATTGTTGATTAGAGATGTACCAAAACTGTCCCACATGCATGATGCGCCATCACCAGGCTTTATGGGTGACTGTTCCCAACATACCTCTTGTCGTTGAGCTCAGATAGCTCTGTTTCTGTCCCCTTTGACCACCATAACACCTCTGTGAAGGAAACATTTTCCTTGTCCACCTGAGAAGTTCTCAGGCAATCCCAAGTTTGCACCTCGCCACGTTCTCAGTCCATTTTAGTCTTTAAAACATGGCGACTACTTTGGAGTCCGTGGCAGGCAATCAGTTTCAATAAATGTTAACAATTATGCTAACTGTAAATTAACATTTCTCCACACAATATGTGACATTAATGAGAATCATATTCACTTTATTCCCGTTACCAGTCAGACCAGTCAGAAATTGCTTTGATGAGTGTCGCATTTTATTATCCTGGGATATTCTTCATTAAAATAACCAAAACGATTGCTGTGCTAGGGTCAGTGGCACGTGTTAATACCTGTCATCTTTTCCGACGATCGCAGATGAAAGATGCCAACGAGCGCCAACGCAAGAGCACTGCGGAAGCTCTCAGGAGGAAGATCCAGGAGCTGATGAAGCTCCAGGATGCACTGAACTTAGAGAGACAGAAGGTCGGCACGCTGCGACTTTTCACACGATCTCACAGCATCTCCCATCTCGGTCATTTAACCCCTTCTTCTTGTTGTTGTTGTCTGTAACCTCCAGATCATGCAAGAGATTTCTGATCTGAACAAAGACATACAGAGACTCCTCCAGCATATTCAGAACTGTGAGTCCAGGCTGCACCAGATCACTCACCTTCTGGAAATCCTCAACCAGAGACCCCGATTTGAGCTCTGCCTGGACAATGTAGGTGCTGCAGCCTGAGGGTTGTAGTTGTGTTGTTTTATTTTTTATTTTTTTTTTTCAATTTCTTGTTTTTGTTACAGCTGAAACAAATCATAACCGGGTTATTTTCTCGTCCTTCTTTTAGCCCCATAACGCTCTCGTTCTGGAGAGACAGGACCTGGTGAAGATGCTCGCTGGTCTTCAGTCGGTGCTGCAGCTCACCCAGTAAGTTCTCTTCCCCTCGCCCACCTCGGTAGTCCATCTGCCGCCCGACTTTCTGCCGACTGACCCTCCCCCCCTGTTGCCGTCCTTCGCAGGCAGAACCTGGCCGTGGCGCAGAAACATCTGATCTTTGTGGAGGAGAAACTGATGAAAAATGCTCAAACGCTTGACAATGCGCGGAAGTGCCAGGCCCTGCACCAGAGCTTCAGGCTGGCCGTTGACACATCTGCGGTTCTGGGAAACAAACCCAGGCTTTGCAGAATCGCGCAGAGCGTCAGCCCTCACCCCGAAATGCAGTAGCGGACGCAGCTGACGCAGCTGACGCAGCCACCTATAGTCCTTTCCACGTGGCACTGCCAATAAAAATCCCAAGCACTATTATATTAACTTTCCTTTGAGTGTCCATTTTTGAGTCTGCACCGCTTGGATTGTGTGAAAAGGAAACAAAAAAAGAGTTGGAAAGCAAAACTGTGGGCAGGAGCATCTTGAAATTTCATCAAGCCTCTCAAATTAGAGAAGACTGTTCACATGTTGTATTTTATTTACTCATCAGTAATGTGCAAATATAAGTGAATGTTTTTTTATGTATTATTTTATGGCTTTTGCTTGCTTCTGTTACTTGGAAAAATGCAAGATAAATATGCATTAAATAAATCATTTAGTCAGTTAATTTACGACCGAAACAAAGTTCTGCTCAATGGGAAGTCTTTTTATCATCCAGGTTTTCAAACATCTTTCAAAATGTACTAATATTTCCTAATTCACAAATACAAAACTAAATATAGCTGCTATGTTCCCCCCTTAAAACAAACAAACAAAAAATTCTCAAATTGTCGAGTAGTAATTTTCCTTTGTTTCTTTTTTTTTTCAAATGAATGTTTTTGTTTGTTTTCAACATTCAAATATCAACATGCTGCTTCCACTTGTTTTTTTTTCCAGCTAAAACTTTTTTTTTCAGTAAATAAGACTCCTATCTCTTTCACCTCCGTAGAGGTTTGACCTGCAGTAATTACGTGTAACCCATCTCAAGAGATGTTTTCGCTGCTCGCTCTCTGTTTGTTCCGGGTATCAACCGGGTCAGATTTATTGTAGCAACGGGCCCTAGCAACGGGTCGGACCCATGGAGACCGAGACTGTGTGAAAGTATGCAAGACAAGTGGAGGGGTTAAAAACGCGACGCATTTCTCATCCGTCCGCTTTTTGACCTGCCAAAGATGGGATGTTCAAGCTCCACTAGCGTCGTGGTTCACCCGCTGGCGGAACCGAGCCAGGACGAGGTACGCGCGGTGTTTCCACCTGCTTTATGCGGCTCAAACTCTGGGGAAAGTAGGGCGCTATTTACCTGCGAAGGTGTCTGAAACTGTCAGTCGTTTGAGTTGAATTGTTGTGTACCAGCTGTTGGAGTGGGGGGGGGCGGGGGGGGGGAAGAGGCTGTGCTCACTTAAATGTCGCCCAGCTTACACTGTAAAAGAAAAGCATCATTGGCTCACCTTTTATTATAATATAATTTTTTTTTGATTGATTAAGGTGTTAGAATTTACTTGTTTCTGTTGAAATTAATTCCTCTTGTTTCAGTTGACTTATGCACATTAATATATGTGTAAATTTTTTTTAGTGTTTACAATTATATATACATATCTGTGGTCAAATGTACATAAAGGCATATGTGCGTGTGCATGTAAATCTTTGTAAATGTATATATACATTTATATATACACATCTAATTTGTATACAAGACGGGTAATTGTATATATATACAATATATATATATAGTATATGTATATATATACAATATATATATATAGTATATGT
>CAEGAF010140083.1:0-28416 GCA_903067075.1 Micropoecilia bifurca
ACGACCACAACCCCACCAACGACCACAACAACAACCACAGCCCCACCAACGACCACAACCGCAACGACGACCACAACCCCACCAACGACCACAACCGCAACAACGACCACAACCCCACCAACGACCACAACCGCAACAACGACCACAACCCCACCAACGACCACAACAACAACCACAGCCCCACCAACGACCTCAACCGCAACAACGACCACAGCCACAACTACGACCACAGCCGCAACAACGACCACAGCCGCAACAACGACCAGCACAACAGTATCTACTACCACCTCCTCTGCCTTTCTGAACAAAGTCAGTCTCATGTCAGTCATAATGGCTTTGATGATTCACTTTCCTTATATATACGCTTAATCTGATTCTTGCTGCTCTCACCATACATTTATGTAGAGGATTTTGCTTAATTTATCCTGATATTTTAAACTGTATGATCAAGTTATTTATGGGTTTTATGTATTTACATAGATATTATTTCTGTTTATAACTATTGTCAAATATCTTATCAAAGCTATTGATATCAATCAATCACATTTTATTTGTATAGCCCATTTCAGCAACAAAGTGCTTTACATTATAAACACAATATATTAAAATATGTGAGGCTCATTTGTGAGGCATATAAGCCTTTATGCTACATTTAAATAATAAATTATTGCGGATGCATACCATGAGTTTTGTAACATTCATTTAATTGCTTGCCATCATCAATCAATGGAAATAAAGTTAACCCCCCCAACATATTCACTTCAATTATTTCAGCTAATAAAATGTCTTTCTCTCTATTAAAACTTAAATGATTTACTGTTCCCCCTTTTGAGGGGTTGGCTATATTCAAGTCCTAACTAGAGCAAAACAGACATTTCTAACCTTAATTCATTGTATATCCTTTCTTCCATTCATATGATTACCGGTTTTTCAAATGTACAGTCAACATCAACATCTTTTATGTAGATTTTGTGCCAATAAGGAGAATTTTTTTTTATCATTCAGTTTGAGAAAGTTTGATTTTATTTCTGATTAACAATTGGTAAGAAATGAGGGTGAAGTTAGGTTTTTAGGACAGGTAAACCTGGGTGTCTTTGACAATGAAAATGGATGTTAAATTTGTGGAAAATATTGTCAAGAGGAAAGTTGTAATCCTAACAACTTGGGTTGGTTGAACCCTGAGAGATATGAGTTAAAACGGGCTGTGGTGCTCTAATAGTACTGATGGAAGGAAACCTCCTCAGGAGGATAGACTGCACTTAGTAGTAATAGAAGCAAAGCTCTGAGATGGTTTAAATGTGTACTAGTCAGAATTTTGGATTTCTGCCACAGAGATAACCAGATCCTGAGTTTATATTTTAGCTTGGCCTTTCTTTGAGGAATTTAGTTGTTATCTCTCTTCCTTGGTTTTATCTATACATCTTCTTACTTACAAAACACATGCATGTTAAATTAACTGTCCTCTGAATTTCTCTTAGGTGATTGTTCACAAGAACAATAGATTGGTCATTTTTTTAGGTACTTCACTAGTAACAATTTTTTAAATGAGTTTTATGTTTCCAGAACAGCATTAGCAGGACGGGCACAAGCACCACAAAAATAAATGAAGTTGAATTTCCAAATTTGTTCAGCCTGGGCCTCGGGTTTTGCGGTTCTTGAATGGAGAAGTATGTGTGAACTGGTTAGTGCATGAAATTTACTGGTGCAGAAGGAGGCACACATGGGTCCCTCTGTACTCTACCACCAGCCTATTGACCTCCTGGATATTGTGACCGATGATGAATGTTGTCATGAGAAAGATGGGTTTATAAAATGCATTACAAAAACCAGTATGATTTGTAAAGCCACACATGCGGCAACGCATTAATCACCGTCTACAGAAACAAACTAAAATAATAATTTTGCACCACTTAGGAAGTTTTCACAAGAAATAAATTGGCCATTTTCAGATGTCTGTGGAATCCAATTCACATTTGTTTGAAATAGGTGTGTTCGATTATGGTCACATGGGACTCCTTTGACCAACGACTCTAGTTTGAAACAACACTCGCCTAATCTGTGATTAAAAATAAAGGCACAGGTTTCAGTGTTGTTGAGCTTGACAAAACACTCGTCTACTGTTGGCTGCTTTGTTCAGGGCACATGTAAACACTCCACATGAATATGTTCACTCAGAAACAACAGGCATTTTGTTTGCTCACCTAAATCCTGTCATGACTGCTTAGGCGTGGCATCCCAGTCCATGTTTAGATTTGCTCCACCGATTGTTTTTGTTCATTTACCATATGAAGTTGTGACGTCTAAGCTTAAAAAAGGTTAATCAGGAAACAAATAACTAGTTAATGGAATAATTTTTTTAAATATTAATTTGTGTTTGCGCTTTGATCATTTGTAGGACGGAATTTTTGCTATCAAGGTTGTGCCAAATTTTGTTTATTTCTTTGTTTTTGTTGTGTTTGTTTAGGTCTTGTCATATGTGTTTCACTTTTTAAAATTTAGTTTCTTACTTTTGTGGTGATTTGTTTCTTGGGACCTTGCCTATGTTTTCTCTTTTCTGTTAATATAAGCCTTTTTTCTTTTAATTTGTAGATCATTTTGTGTTGTTACTTAGTCTCCCTTTGTCTACTTGCACTGTAAAAAATAACCTCTCTAATTTACAGTATAATACCAGCACCTGTGGTTGCCAGGATTTTACTGTATACATATTGTAAAATCTGTATTCATGGGATAAAAGTCAGTGGCTGCCAGAATTTACCCTATTTTTACAGTAAATTCTGGCAACCACAGCTGCTGGTATTTACCACAAATTAGAAATGTTTGTATTACGGTAGTCTTTACGCTTTTCCTCAGCTGCTCTGTGTCCTTCTGATTACTCAGTAAATCTGTTTTTAGTTTTAAATACTTTTTACTCTCTTGCTTTTTGTGGGTCCAACAAAACATGATTTTTCTCCATAAGAGTCACTGCTGTATTATAAGAATCCTAAACTCTAGTGGAGAGCAGGTGTAGTGTCCGTCACCTTGTTGCCCTATATATTGTTAATGCTTTTTGTTATCTGATAACTGAGTTTTTCGCATATGGCAGGGTGTGACATTTTTGAGTGTGGTGCTGTGCTAAAGCTTACCTGGGAGAGACAGGGAGGATACAGTGTCAATAATTAGGAACGCAAAAACAGTTGAAAGAAGACGCCCTGGTATTAGACTTTAAGAGATGGACCAGTCGAACTGTCCTCTAAAACCTTCTGAATCATGGCATCAGGGGATGTGTTATATGATTTAAATGACTCATGCTTGAAACTAATTCACGGTGGATTATTTCTAAACAATGTTTTATATTGGTAAACTGGTCTGACAAAAGGGAGAAATTGCTCTTTGTGGATTTAGAATAAGGCAAAGTTGGTACAGACATAAATGATTTGATATCTGGTTTTCTTTACGTGACTAAATCGAATATGTTTCTAATTTAGAATTAGCCTTGACATTAAAAAATGCCAGTTCACAGTAATACAATCATGTCTTTATAATCATGATTCAGTCACTGTTCAGTGGCGCTACAGCAACTTATTTATCAGAGAAAACTAGAAAAACAAATAGATGAGGAACCAGACCAAATAAAAGTTAGCACACAGGTCCTGACCACTAAAATATTTAAAGATACTCTCATGTTTACCCTCTTTTTAAATTAAAATAAGCAGCATATTTTTTATAACAGCCTAAAAGCAAAGTGGTTTGAGACGGTTGATTAGTTGCGGCTTCAATTTTCTTCTATTTTTCTTTTTATCTAAGACATCTTAAGAAACAAATGTAGTAAAAGGAGTGCTTTTATTTTGTTTTGCACTATGACATCAAACATCTGCATCACTCTGTTAGCATTATTAGTTTCTGTTTTTATTAGGTAGCTGTGTTGTGAAACAATAAAGGAAGAATAAATAATATTTACGAAGGTGAAGTCATCAGTAACCTGAAAAGTATGTTGACGGTAACACCTTTTTTTTGGTAAGCGTTGGCGGTAAGACATCAGTTCACTTATCAGACATGTGTAACTTGCTACTTGTCATAGAATCTAACCTTCACAGGGTGTTTTATAGTTATTATTTGTAAGATTGAAGTTTTTTTTAACAGTCAGTAATATCAGCACAGATTAGTAACTTTTAGGGTTTTCCTTTAGAACATGACATTTGTAGATATCCTAGCACTGTCAGTAGAGGGCAGCAAGCTTCCAGGATGTCAGAACTCTGCAGTAGTTCCTAATTTAAAAAATGAGTTTTCAGATAGAACAAGATAATATATATATTAAATCTGCAACATTTGTTATTGGCTGTTCTTGTCAATGTACCAATCACTAAATCAATTCATACAAATTATACTTTTTAAATATTTTTTATTTATTTAACATCCATGCTGCTTATGCTGGAGAATTTGATCACAGTTTGAAGATTTACAAAGTCAAATGTTTTTTGATGCGTAAGTATATTCCTCCTTAAGACAAAGAAGAAATCAAATGTTAAAATGTGTAATAATAAAAGCTTTATTTCATAACGAAAATACCTTTTATTGATCTTTCATTGCTCCTTGAACTTTCTCAATTCAAAAAATCTAAATATTTATTGAAAATGAAAACCAGAGTTTGAACAGCTTTGTTGAAATGAGTGACCTTAAATCAGGTCCTA
Organism: Micropoecilia bifurca; assembly: GCA_903067075.1. Classification (NCBI taxonomy): domain Eukaryota; kingdom Metazoa; phylum Chordata; class Actinopteri; order Cyprinodontiformes; family Poeciliidae; genus Micropoecilia; species Micropoecilia bifurca. Next base: position 4,668 of record CAEGAF010140083.1, read on the forward strand.
CACATCATTTAAAAATGTTTACTTATTCTGAATGCCTATTTTCATTCAAATATTTTTTTATTTTAAATTTAAGTGGATTTTTTTTCACTCAACAATTGTCCTTAAAGCAAGAAAACATCAGAAGTTATGGACAGAATTTAGATTTTTTTTTTCAGTCAGTTATGCTAAAAAGGCATTTTTTGGATACTTTGACAGATAAAATTACTATAACTTTCAGAATAAATCTAAAAACATCTGCCAAGAGCTGTTGCAGGTTGGCAGATGAAACAGTTTTTGTATTGTACACAAACTGGTTTTTAAATGACCTGGTAATGTCAGACAAGCCCATAAATCAATGGGATCATGACAGACAATGTGTCATGCTAAACGAAGAGAAGTTTGTAAGATATGTCAGGGCTTGGAATCTTGGGCAAGCCGGTTACTTCATATGTCACCTCAGAAAGCCTCAGAAAGCACCACAGGGAGGATTTTTCTGTTTGGATGGTTTTGTAGCATTTTCTGTGAGTTCCAGATACTTTGACTGTGTGCCAGACAGTCTATGTTTTGCAGGAATCTCACTGACAAAGTAGTAAGTAAACAAACTCCCAAATAATCATTCCTTTTTTCAGGATCCACATTCATCACTTGCCATTTTTTTTACATTGCTAATTATTGTACAACAGAGATGACTTTGTTAATCTGCACAGCAGAGCATTCTCTTTAATTTTCTCTACATAAATAGGTTAAAAGCCCACTGGTCTTGACTCTGGCATCCTCTTTCACGCACCACATAAAATTTGTTTTAGTGGTCTATAATTTCTTTAAACACAGAGCTGTTTCCTTCTAAGGAACCTGAAAAGTGGCACTGTAAGTTTTATGTGCATCAGCAAGTTTGATCTTTTTTTCACCTTTTGCTCTCCGCCATTGATCCTTGCTTATTTCTGTGAAAGCCTTGAATTCTTTTTCCTTCTTCCCTTATATTTACATTCTGTATGAGAAGATCAGCTAAACCTGCAGCCTTCAAACTGTTTTTCCCTGAATAATATCTTTGCCTCTGCGTTCCTTTCAGTTTGCTTCACCCATTGGTTACTCTGCCAACAGCTTCAGGCCTGTGTTCCTTTGAGGTCCTTTGCTTTTGCTTCTGTCACTGGTAGGAGTAAAGGAAAGAACCATCAACCGGGTGCTTTGATGTTTCTGGTAGACAGGCATCTGTTTGAAAGAAAAGACGTGAAGGAAGCATTTTGGAGGCAAGATTTTATTCAAATCAACTAAGATGTTGGATTTTCGAAAGAGACCGTCATTCTCACTTTCTGATTCTTGCACAAAGAGAGACTGTGTTTATGATCTTAAAATTACTTCTGGGGAGTTAGGTTATCATCTGAAGCATCACTGACCAACGTGTTTGGCAGCACAGAAACTTGTACTTGATTACAAATAAAACAATATACTCATGTTTGCTAATTATGCTCCACCTTTATCTTTTATGCATTTAAACGACAAATTTATACCTTGTATGTCAATTTTTTATTATAAATCAGGCTTCTTAAAGTAAAAATAAAAATGTCCACTCTATTGTTACTTACTTGCACAGTTAAACTTTTGCAGTTCATAGTTTTATAAAATATTATTCCAAATTAAATTTGTCTGTTTCACCATCACAGAACTATAAGATTTATTGACCACTGTATAAACAGCTGCTTCTCTTTCTGATTTAACAACAGAACTGTGGCTATCGGTTTTGAGTGCCATGTTCTTTCTTCAAAAGCAAGATTCTGACATATTTCTCACATTGTTTACCTCCTGGGTTGTAATGCTGCTGCCAGAGGATGCCGCAGAATAGCTGCGGGACAAATGTGGTTATGTGAAGGTTAGTGAATCCTGCAGGATATGTATGATCCGCTGACAGAGTCAAAAGTTGGCCAGAGAGGCTGTGTGCACACTTTGAGCATGTGGATTGTTGAAGTTGAAGATACAAATGATTCAGTAACTAAATGAGTGATCCATCACCCAGTGTGTATCCATGTTCATGCATGGACGCCGCATATGGTTCAATGTGGTCTGCAATTATGCTTTGGACACATACATCTCTAAACAAAGTTAACTCTGCAAAGACTATCTGCTTCTCAGTGTGAGCAAGCAGCTAGTTCCCTAATGTAAATCATTAATTTCTATCACGACGACTTGAATTAAGGTTAATGGAAGTCTGGAGATGATGAATGGATGTCTGTGTAATGTCCTCTGATGTGATAAAAGCATGAAGCTGTGTATGAAAAAAGGAGGATTTCACCTTATTGATTAAAAACTAAACACTCTAAAGGCAAGAACAAATTCAGGAAGGGAATAACGGCAAAATCGAAAACAAATTGGATAAAAACATTGTTTATAGACTGGGATGGAGATAGAAAAGGAAATGAGGGATTATCAGTGAATTCACTATGAAAATTCAGGAAGCAACATTGCATTCAGAAGCTTCTGTTTTGAAACTCTACTCTGTTGTTAGAGATGTTAGTTTTGCTATGACTTCATGTTTTACACATGACTTATTTTTGGGATCCCCTGTTAAAGTGTTAAAGCACAAGATTAATACAGTTCAAAGGGTTACTTTCATTTGGGAAGATAATTTGAATATAAAAATTAATTAGGTTTATTTACAAAACATTGTAACATTATTAAATTTAACTAAAAGGTGTAAGAAAACAGATTCATGCCTCTAATTTCATTAAATTTTACACTGAAGATTCATATTATTATTTCTAAATACATAAATAACAAAATATAAATGATTTTGACTCATTTTTGTTATGCCTCATAAAGTGTACATTACATTTTATTTTCAACAATGCAAGAAGTTATTTTTTGTGAAATAATGTTATGTTAGAGGAATGTTGTGAAAGATTGTCATAAAAAGTAATTACATAGTCAAAAAATTAGTAAACCTAGTTGTGGTAGTGTGTGTGTTTTAAATGCAGTTTGCACATATATTCATTGGAAGCTTATGCTTTTATTTATATATCGTTTTTTTTCTTAAAACTAATTTATTTATATATTTATATGACAGTTCTGAGCGTTCGACCTCTTAATTTAACGTGCTTCAACGTGATAAGTTTTGATTTTGATAAGTGTGGTTTATTGTCTTTGGTGTATTTGTTTTCATTAAGTGTATGAACAAACATATTCTAAATTAGACAGCTAATTTTTTGGCAGTTAAATTCCCCAGGTTTCTCCAGAGAGACTTGACTATCCTTTTGTTCCAGCAGGGTATTTTTGCACATTTTTTGTACAACAGCGCCACCTACTGACACCTCGTTTTCAGTCCTTGGCAAATAAATGATTTATGCTTCCAGAACATATTGCATAGGAGCTCCCATTAAAACTCTAAAACAGTCGCTCTTCTCTTTTTGAACACAGAAAATGTGTGAATAGAATGCTTCGCTCACACAGTCGTGGTTTGAATGGAGCAGATTGTCATTCTGAGCAGCATGTGTGCAGTGGAAAATGCTATAAAACACAAACTTCACAGCTCTGCAGCTAATAAAGGTTACACTGGAAGATTAGAGCGGTGGAAACGAGGCGACTGAGGAAAGTCAAATGCTAAAGAGGAAGAAGGCATGCTGAGGTCTCCTCATCCTCTTCTCTGCTCTGTAAGTTTTTTTTTCTTTTTAAGCTAAAAAAGCTCATTATAGACACAACATCAACTCCATTAAGGATTCCTCTAGCCCAACAGTGCCATCAATCATCTTCAACATAGTTTTATTTAAAGCCGCTCCATTCAGAGCTTTAGGCAAAGTATTTAAAGGGTTGATTGAACTTTATTTATTGGCTCCACCATGGAGGCCTGTAGCACTGTCAGTCAAGCGATTAATGGAGGACTTTATAAAAATTGAAGTTTCATCTTGTCTAAATCTTTATTTATTTTTTTAAAATACCAACTTTAAGAAAAGCATTCAAATGACACGCTAGGTTCTCTAAATGGGAGGAGAGTTGCTTAACTTATTATTGTCTGCATGTTGTGTGTCTGTGCTTGATGAATCTTTAATGAGACAAAAAAATTTAAGCCACAAATCTGTCTATTTACATACGTGGATCCAGCCAAATCTATTTAGTAGATTTTGTTTTTAGCTCAAATTTAACTTAAATTATATTTGGTGGCACTTTGGAATAGAAAATGAGGCAAGAGGTTAAGAGTCATGATAAAATGTATCCAAAAATGTTCGTATTTACAAAAAAAACCCTTTGGTGGATAATTTTCTCCATTCATTCGCCCATCAGTTGTACTAGGGTTAAAGCTGTTCATAAACCACATGTCATGCTCAGACTTGCTTGTCCAAATTACCCTGCTGTAGGCTAGTTAATGCTGCAGGCAAGCTTATTAAACAGGTTGTACCAGTTTGTTCCTCTGTAAAGAATGGAACAGCAGCAAAGGTGTTAAATGTGCACTTCTGACAAAAGGTCTATGTAAAAAAGAAAACAATACATCAATGCTGTGTTATTTTAGCAGCATTAATTTGTTTTGTTTGTATAAGTAGTTGCTTTTCTGGTTTATCTAATCACAATTAGATGAAATACATTTTAGTACAAGTGATGCCATTAAAATACCCAATTTTACCCTCAAATTTTTCATATTATGAAATTCTAGCATGGCACTATTACTAGCTGTAACCAGGGATCTGTAAAATCTTATGTCCAGGGTAAAGCAGGTGAATCAGTCCATCAAAGGCAACATAAAAAGACGCAAGACAACAAATGTGCAGCATTCGAAGTAAAAAATACCTACAATAATATCCCAACCTCTATATTCTAAAATGAGCTTGAACTTCTACATGAAAGACTGACTGATCTCCAGCTGTTGACCTTGAGCAGCTGCTTGGCTTTAACTCTGTCTTCAGTGTTAACCTTCCAGTTAAATTAGCTTCTTTGATGTCAGGGAAAAAAAATCAGCTCTCATCCGTTTTTTTTTTTTACTTGCAAAATAGACGGGGGGCAAATCATGTCGACCAGCTGCAGATTTCTCACAACCTGCACAGCCGTGACAATGTTTCCTTTGAAGATCAGGCTTTCATTACACTAAGGAGGTGCAGGGGTGACAATCATTACACAGCGCTGATAAAAGATGTGCAAGGAGTTTAATCATGCTGCATTTGTTCCACATGATAATAAAGGTGCCACTTTTAGAAACACACTAATATTTTTGAGGATTAAAAAGGTGCAGTAAAAGCTCCAGCATTTTGAGGCAAAAATAGGCAGTGAGTAATGTGCAGCAAAATAATTAGAGCAGAGTATCTTTAAATCTCAGCTAGAGCTTTTACCTGTCTAATACGAGCATCTGGAGAAAAATGAGGATTTGATTTTGATGAATAAACAACAACAACTTCATAATTATCCCAAATTAGATGATCAAGATAGTACTGAGATCTATGCTGCAGTGCTACTTAATCTTTTTTCATATTTTGTAATGTTGCAACAACAAAGGTCCATATATTTTATTGTGATTTTATTTGGTGTCCCAACACAAAATGAAAAATCACTTCTGCAAAGGAAAATTCAAACAAAAATTGGTCTGCATATGAATTCAGACCAATTTTGACCAGACGCCCCTAAATGAGAGACCAAGAGACCCATAATCGCATAAAGCTGCTGAGATCAGCAGCTCTGGTGGCAGAATCTGTTGACAGGACAATCACAAATCAGGAATTTAAAAATGTAACTTCTGAGCACACTGAAGAATATTAGGAAAAAAGCAACTGTTGAAATTAATTAACAATAAGTGATAGTAAAGCTAACAATCAAAATAGATCATGCTCAAAGTGAAAGATGATTGTGGCATAATCATTCTGTGGGGAAATAAATATGTTAGTGCAATAGAGTTGAGGTGGAGTGGAGTTTCATCTTCCAACAGGACAAAAGCAAAAACCTAAAGCCAAACATATGTTAGAATGGTCCAGTCAAAGTTTAAACCTAGATTCAGTCAAGGATCGGCTGCAAGACTTGTACATTTCTGTTCGTAGATGACTTCCAACCAATCCAAAGAAATGTGAGCCATATAGCAGGGATGCACAGCTGTAGTATTTTGGAGTGCAAACCCAAATAATACATTAAGAGTTGTGATTCCACCCTGACAAAACCAAAAAAACCTAAAGGAGGGTGAGTATTTTTGCAAGACACCTTGCATCCTTAAATATTTTTAAAAGCATTATTTTTTTAATTGAACATTTTTACTTGCACTTCAGTGAAAATGGACGTCATAAAAAACTGGAAAAAAAGAAGGTTGCTATGGATACAGTTTTCTGCCAAAAGCAGCTTCTTTTAGGAACCTTAAAATATATACTATATGTGTGAACGTAGTTGCAGAGCTGTGCTATTATCAGATACTTGTGTGTTTTTTTATTTATCTCTCATGTTTGGTCTTTGTTACTCATGCATTATTGTGCCAGGCTCCCTCCTGGCTCATCCATTAGCACGGCGGTGATGATGAACTCCTCTTTAAAGTCTGATAACGCCTGGCTGTCCATCAAGCAGCCTGAGCTCTATTAACAGCTGTGTGCATATTCTGCGGAGGGTAATACAATCAGAGATTCCTCAATGAAAGGTAATGAGTCAAATCATTGTTATTAGCCCCTTCCTCCCAGACAGGGACACACAGTCACATTAACACGCTCACTAATACAAACCTGCAAATTAGACAAACCTCAAGAGGAACACCGATAACACACCACCACTATAAAGAGATCATTTCATAAGAAAAAGTTAGCTTTAAAAAGCTGCACTTTAACAAAGGAGTTCACTCATTTTTCCTTTTTGTAGCAAATGTTTTATCTGCTTTTTAGTTCATTGTACAGTCATTTTCTGTGCAGTAACATCTTTATTATATTTGAAACTAGCAGGGACTGCTATGTGTATGAGGGATTAGGGTGTGTCGTCTGCTGTCAGTAAGAACTCAGATAAGCTTCATCAGATAAAAGTAAAATTGTTTTCAGGAAGCAAGAAAAGTACTTTGACTCATTTCTGTTCAAGCATCAAACATTAGCATAATCTGAATGTCTGAAAATCTACACTAACAAGCAATTAGATGAGTTAAAGAGCATAATACGACCTGCAGTGGGAGCCCGTCTGTTTTGTCTTTAGAGAAGTTTATTAACAGCTTTGTTATTTATCTACAGTCTACAAACTGCATTGGTCTTTAAATCAAACATTATATTTTCTTTTGCAAATTGTATTCAGGGACGCATTATTCAATATGCCTACGTATCCATGGTATTTAGACCTTTTTGTTTATTCTTTTAGGATAAAGTTTACCATTTATCCCTTGAACAGACATGTACATTTTAACACGACAAGCTTGATACAACCCAACCTTGTCTAAAAACAAAACCTCCGAATTAAAACGTTTAAGACAAAAATTAACAGATAGTCAAATTAACAAATATTGTGAGCCTGTTTGCTGAGGAAATGTTTTAGCATCTGTCTTATCTGTCTTCTTGCCTTTGCAAAAAGGAACATTTTATTTTTTTCCCAGATGCTCCACCAAGACTCAGACACTCATTGTGTCCTAAAAATTCATGGCCACTTAAAGCATTTGGTCCCCCACTCCAAGAACAGCCACAGAGTTACTGATTTCATCTGGCATGCTTGAAATGATCATAAAACACTCTTCTACTTGGAGTGGCTCTTTGAGGAGCTGAGAGCAGAATTGAGAGACTGTCAGTAGGAGCAAAAGAAGAAGAGAGTTTGAAAAATGGCCATAAAAAATACAAAAATCCTTGACTTGGAGTTCAGTTACACTTTTTATAGGGTTTAGTTTGATAAAATATAAATTTGTGCTTTAGTTTTTCTCTGATTTCTGCAAATTTCTTTTCATCAACCGTAATTGTTCAAAAATAAAAGTGCTTGAATGCTTAGTATGTTTATACGAGTTCTTGTTTGTCCTTCAGGTTTAGAAATGTACAGTTTTATAGATTCAGTGAATTTGTGTTATTTGTCATGTCAATGACGGATTAAAAGTGCTTCTGCTCTGTGTTTTTTATATGACCATGTACCTCTCCTCTGCTTTGCAGCAGCAGTTATTTATCGCTTGCCCTGACCAACAGCTGTAACGTAAACGCCATTCACACTTTGTTTTATAAAGCCACAGCATCCCTCTAATTTCTATTAAAATCTCACTTTGTAGAGACAAAGGGAGGTCAAATGGGTGACTCAGAACGGCAATAAATAGATAAATTATGAAGCTCAACATTTATGTCTTTTAACCTTGTCCATTAGTTCAAATTTAGATTTTATTTCATCTCATGAATAGTTTAAAGTTTTAATTTTCACCAGGGAAATGGGATTGTTACCTTTACTTTCCTGACATATTGAAGGACAAAGCAGCCGGCAATAATTAACCAATGGAGATTGTCAGATTATACGAAGAAATATCAGAAACGTTGCAGTTTTCTGCAACGTTTCTGATATTGTAACAATATTAGTAAGAGTTAGCTTGATAATGTGGCATTAATGAAACAGATATTATATCTGATTTTTATTTGGTTTTTGTCAAAGGCGATCATTGAGCACCTGCCCCTTTTGCTCCTTGACCCCAAGTGTCCTTTTGGTCAATATTTTTTATCTTTATTTTTTGATATTATTATTTTCTAAGTCCTCTTCTGACACATAGATACATGTACTAAAATTATTTGTTTTTTGTTGGGTTCTTTTTGTACAACATAATAAGCTAGTAAATATACCTGCAAAACGAAATTAATAATAAAATATCTTACATAAGCATAGTTGTATGATTTATATAGAGATTTTCCTTAGCTTTGATTGTATATCTCACAATTTTGTTATTTATCATTGTTTATTAAACTGAAAGCTGTGTGGCTTTGTTAATATTCTGCCCTAGAATGCGGTTAGATGTGCCCTTTTTTTGAGCGCCTGCCCCTGTAGTGGTCTGTGCACCGCCCTGCAGAACAGGTAAATACCACCAGGTAAATACTTGGGACAAGAACACGAGCAAACAGTGATCTCAGAAGACTAGAAGTACCAGATACTCTGGGGTCGAAGTACTGTCAGCCGACAAGACTTTCTTTTGAAGCTGGTGACCAGGAGATGCGCAAAAAACACACTTGCACTATGCTACACCTGCCACGCTCCAGACGCCATCTGGTGGAGCGCCAGCAGTGTTGCAGTTCCCAACAATATGCTTGGTATTTGATTTTTTGATTTGTATGCGTTTTCCAACCCTATAGTATCATTTTGTAGCACAGTCAAGTAGCTATGTTATCTAAAGTGGTTCCAAAAACTTAATATATTTTAAATTAAATATGACTTAAATACATGTAAGTAATTTAACGGCTTGAAATTGGGCCTCTGTCTCTTTAAAAACTCCTGCTCATTTTGAAACTTTGCCTTCTGGAAGTCATCAACATCTCTCCTCTATTAACTTTTTAACTGCATTTCAATCAGCATAGGACTAAGAAGTAGCTAGTATGAGTTCAGTAATTGCATTGGGTGTTTGCTAATTGTTGCTGGCTAGTCTGAAGGAGCTGAGTGAGGGATGTAAGGGAGGGCTTCTCTGTGAGGCAGAAGCCCCTCTTAAACCCCTATTAAATATGAAAACAGGTATTGTTAAATCTTTTTCAGCATTGTGCAACCTGGTACAACTATAAAAATTTGAACTTTTCCAGTTTCTAATCATTTAACCACCTGTGATTCATATTTGCACCTCTCTTTGATATTCTCAAAAAGTTGCAGAGTGTGCAACATGTATCCAGTAGGTTTAAATGTTTGCTTTCCTGAACTGACAGTGTCTTGCATCTGCTTTACAGGTTGCTATTTTCTGCTCAGATCCTTACTGCTGGCAGAAAGCCTTTCTCTCTGCATATGTTTTAACACAAATGCTGAATTATGTTCTTGCACAGTGCCTAGTAATGTCCCCTCCTCATCCTCTTCCCATCTACATCTACACCCTGCAGCCTGCTGCTTAACTAAGCATAATTGTGTAAATAAACTTTTCAATTTGCAAACCTCTTCCAAGCCTTCATTAGTAGATAAAAGGTAGAGAAATCAGTAAGAACCCGGAGAAAAGAGCAGAATTCATGTTTTATCACTGAGAGCCTTGTGGTCCTGTTGACCTTTACTGTGATGGCTGCTGGTACTGCAGTGCATATTAACTGTGACTTTGAGGAGATTTTTTCCTGATTTAAAGTTAGTTTACACAAGAAGCGTATCCCAAATAGGTAGTTAGAAGCGGAAGACATTTGGTCTGTGATAGAGATCGGTATTCTACCGGCAAACTGCAGTAATGCTTGTTGATGCCATAATCAGTTGGCATCAAAATAAAAAGCAAGCAGGTAGCAGCAGAGAGTGCAAGGGAAGATCTTCTTAAGAAGGAACGTGCAAAAACAGTAATTATCTGGACCTGGTTCAGGTGTAAAGCACCCTCCCGTAGTCTTAGGAGGAGCAGATGTGAGTCAGAAAGCGGAGGAGTGGCAGGGGGACCAGAGGGATGTCCCATCAGCCTGTCAGTTCCCAGAACCACGCAGAAAAAAACCTTGTAAAAGTCAGTGTGACCCTGCTGGGAAGCACATGGGGTTAAAGCTTTCGGGGTCCAATGGGCTCCATCTCCTAAGACCATGGGAGGCTTAAACAGTCAAACCAGGAGCAGAAAATGTCATCTGAAAAGTGTGTGGGGTGACAGTTCTTTGCAGAAAGTATATATATACAAGAAATTTGTTTTACCACCTTAAAACTAAGCATGTGTTTGAATAGCAGGAACGTTAAACATTGTTTCTAACTGCAAGTTCCAGTAACAACACAGGGAAGAAAAAGCAGGATTTGACACAGACAGGCTTTACATTAAAGTTATCATGTTCCCATATAGAGATATATTTTTTATTAATTTAACCTTGATTTGATCAGGTAGTCACAACTGAGATTAAGAATCTCATTTTAACAATGGCAATTATAGGTAGCAAAAGAACAATTACAAACATTGCCAATAAAAAAACTACCTAAAAGTAGCTTTATGTGTTGGTCCTCTCCGGGTTCTCCGGCTTCCTCCTACAGTCCAAACACATGATGGCTGCAGTAAATTAGTATGTTACGTTTTCATTTTTATTGTAAGTTATATTGTAATATTGCTACGGCCACCCATCATAATACATATTTAGACATGAATTTTACGCCTAATGCGCATCTCTAATCCCAACATAAAATATGACTGAAATGAGTGATAGAAACACTTGGGCTAGTATAAAGAAACGTTTATGTCTGAAGCTTCTTATTCACTTTAAATATAAAGTGTGATATTCTGTAAGACAAATTTTGAAAATGTTGAGAAAAGCTCTCCACTTTTTATTTTTAAAAACAATTTAAAACACATTAGCCACTCAGTTTATTCTTTGTCACTCTGTGTGATCCTCGCTTTGTACTTGCAGATATGTTTTTGTCTTTACACAGATAAAAACACATCAGACTGCAAATATAAACAGCTTTGTAAGGATTGATGCTACAAAGTTTGTATTTCAATCGATATAACTTTCTTTTTAGATAAGAAATTAATAGACTTTTTATTTTGTCATTTGGTTATTATCATAAGCAATATACAGGCAGAGACATAATGAAACACAGAAACTGTGAATTTGCATTTGCAAAGTAGCAGGAAACTATGAAAAAACGTATTACTTTTGAAATTTGTATGTCTTTCAAACAAATATAATGTCAGTGAAAAAAGTTATAATTAAGAATAAAACTTGATGAAGTTTCAGCTCTGCAGAATTGCTGCCTTAGCGTTTCTCCATTTAGTCAGAGGGATAGACTTGTAGTCTTACTTTATTTTTTTATTTCTGCTAGGCAGATGGCTGGACAAAGAATATACACTAAGTAATGTGAAACTACATTATAACACTAACAAATACATGTGGTTTCCTCAAAATGTGACACCAGTGTTACACCCTGACCCACCTATTGTTCTTGAGGAAAATATCAGTCCATGATCACCTTTAAGGCATATGATACTGTAAATAAAACGTATTATCGCCTATGCGTAGTTGCCACAAAGATTAAAAAAAAATAAAAAGTATTGTAGGAAACAACCTTTCCAAGACATGATATCACACTTTGACATAATTTGATCAAAATTTGCCTAAATGTTACAAAACTCACATGAAAACAATGTTATGCCACACTATGCAGAGTCTCTTTCTCCACTGATGAAGATTCACTCACCTTGGAGAGGCTGCAATGACAAGGTTTTTTTTACTAAATATGTTAATATTTATTCAACCACTGTGGGGTGCTCATACATTGTAGAGCACTACTAATAGGCTAAAGTGATCATACAACCAATAAATATCAGAAAACAATATAAAACAATGGTAAAACCACAGACACAGGACAGGATATACTTCCTGGGGGGTCTAATAGCATTAAATCATTTAGGGAAGCTACTGGGGATGTTTTATCAGTATGTGGTCACCTGCTTTCTCCAGGATGGAGTAACTGATCAGGCTCACTGGTCGGTATGAAGGTGGACTCCAGTGGGAGTGAAAGAGAGGAGAGCAATGCAAAAACTCCAGTCTGATCTGGACAATGATAGCCACCCTCTGCACGCTGTCATCAGCAGTCAGAGAAGCCTGTTCAGCAGCAGACTGATCCCTCCAAATTGCAGAACCAAAAGACTTACAAACTCGTTTGTCTCCAAAGCCATCAAGCTGTTCAACTCTCCACGGGGAGGAAGGAGAGCAGAACAGAAGTAGAGAGGGACTGTGGGTCTGGGATGCTGTCAGTCTGTTAGTTAGTAGCTCAGTCTGTCAGTCTGTCTGATAAGGTTTTTAATGTTTTTAGGTCAAATACTGGCAATATAATAAAATCCAAGAGGAATTTATGAGCTATGACTGAATATTATGTCAACACCACTGGAAGTTTTGAAAGTTAAAATACACTGCAAAAACACAAAATATCACCAAATATTTATTGTCTAGCTAGCTTCTAGTGCAAACGTCTAAGCAAATTTGAAATAAGACTAACTTACGAGTAAATTTTAGCAAGATACATGCTTAAAGTAAACACTTCCTTAATAATGATGAAAAATTCTAGTTCCATTGGCAGATTTATAACAAGACATTTTTCCCACATTATAAGTTAAATGTTGTGACAATTAACTTAAGTGTGATAAAGTATTGGCACTAGAGACTCCAGCACAATTACCAGGTAGGATTTTGTGTTTTTGCAGTGTGAAAAGATTTAAATGACAATAAATTATAAACTGTAGTGTGAATATGTGGAAAAGTTTTTTCATAATTTCCATTTATTACAAGTCATAGCATGTAATAATGTAAATACCTAATTAATTCCTCCTTAGTGTTTTTCAGCTTATAAGAGCTGTCTTTGCTCTGTCACTCAGTATCATTTAGCTCCACGTTCGTTAATAAAATGTAATTTATCTCAGCACTAAGGTGACTTTCCGTGGTTGAATTCAGGCCTAAAATGCATTAGAGTAAATGTTACCTCTGGGCCAACAGCCCAGTTCTTTCAAAGTTTGAAAAAGTTGAAGGTTTCATAAAACGGACAGAGCCGAGATAAATTCAGTCCTTTGGGAGAATGACTCACTGTCATTCTCTGCTTCCTTTTGCCTCCCTGAACCCGTTGTGGAGAAAAATTATACCCTCAATAACCATCATATGATCGTGGGACCACTGTGATGCAAATCAGAGCCAAATAACCTTTTCCTGCCTGGGCATGAGCCCAAAGATCCTCAAGTCCCATCTCCCGTGTGATAAGAGTCATTGTAGGCCATTCCACAGACCATTAGCTGTGGATTGATGGGGGCTCCCGACTTCCAGTTATTTGATCATAGCTGGCCAAGGACCAGTAAAGAGGGCTAGTTGTGGCTTTTGTTGTTGCACAAAGCAGCTGAGAGGCTCAGTCAGGCTTCTCTTAGATCCACCTGGCTGTCTCCTTTTCAGTTCATTGATTTTTGTATTTCCTTTATCTGCAAAGTAGAAGGCATAAAAATGTTATTTTAAGATAAAACCTATGGAGTGATGGATGGATAAACGTAAGTAATACAAGTAAAGGAAATGTGCGAGTGGGATAAAGGAGTAAGCTCCTTAAAAAGGTCTTAGGTATGTGTTGTACAGAGAATAAATGATACAAAATTGCATTTCTCACACATAATTTTAACCAACTTCTCTGTAGGTCAAAGGGTTGTGGCAGTCCTTACCACTTCTGTTTGGGTTTTGGCTCAGTGATGAAATCTCATCTGCTCAGGAGATGTTTGAGCTTTTAACATAAATTGCCATATACAGTCCTGGGTAAGACCTGAACCTGCTTCTTATTGCTGCAAATCCCAAACTTAACCTGCATCACAATATTTAAAATCCTAAACCTATCCTAAAAACATCCCTGTAAACCACCAACACTGCTTCATAATATCTGTTTAGGGGTTGAGATAACAATGTGCCAGTCCACGAAATAGAAAAGTGGCTAATTTCAAGGTCACAATTCTAACACAATGATTCATACATCTCCCTTAATGCTACATATTGTCAGGTTACAACAGGTTTGGCTTTAAAAGCCAACTCTTCTCTGCTCAGGTATTCTGTTCAGTTCATGTCAAGAGCTCAGATTTTCTAAGGTTGCCAAACTTCCCCCTCGTCAAGTGCTAATAATTGCTGCCTTTCTTTTCTCTTTGCCCTCCTACTTCTCCAGTCCCTCTGAAACACTGATTCCTTTTCAAATCCACGTTTTGCACTGCAGGTGTTACTATTGCAAACTGTGTGCTTCTACCCACTCTGAGCTGTCTACCACGTTTGCATCTAACCAGCACGTAACTGGATGTCTCCCAGTAATCCATGCATCCTGCATACTGCCTTACATGAGAAGAAGAAGAAATAATCCCTTTAGTATGCAGCGAGCCACAGGTAATTAATATTAAAATGCACAAATAACAAAAGATTTATTTTGAAAAGGCTCAAGTTGTTCTGAGATTTTGTTCCATTTTTTGACAAAATCCACATTCCAGTTGGAATAACCACTGTGTCAGATTGAATTATACAATGTTATGGATGAAATTGCACTGTCAGTGTTATTTTCTCCATTTCAGGGATTTCAATGATTATCACAACTCTCTGCAAATCTGTTTTCAGTCAGCTGGGTTTACGTAATTGTCTTTATTTTTAACAGAGGTGAAATAGATGTAGACGTAATTAGGCAGTATACACATAGTTGTAGACTTTGACCAGCTTTTAAGACACTGAAGCAAAACATAGGGTGAGGTAAAAGCCTAAGCATTTCAAACTGTTGCACACTGGCACTTCACTTAACATTAACATGCAAAGTTGGCAGCACGTTAATAATGAGCTGTAATTCTGCCTGTAATCCAGACGAGGTGGGAGGTGGGCTGAAAATGAAAGCTGTTCTGAATGACAACATACTAAGTGTTTGTGTTTGTGGTGGAATAAATTAAACCCCATGCCAAATGATCAAGCATCGCTTGGCTGCTTTCTTTTCAGTCTGCAACAGTTTGTTGTGCATTGCCCAGCCGGAGGCGGCTATTTGGTGCTCCTCCAGGCCAGCTGGTGCACGGGTTCAAGCTGTTAATGGCAAATTATCATTCTATTAATCTCTGTTAATGTTGGGCCTTTGTCAATGCTTATTGCTGCGTAGAAATTCAAAGTATCTGAAAATGAATTCCCTCCACACCTTCGTAACAGTGGATCATTACTCTGCCTTGTTAGGTTGAGGTTTTCTAAATGAGCCAGGACTGACTGTCTTCCTGTGGCGGAAACACGGATGGCAATGGAGGGCAGCTGACTTCATACCAGAAAGCCTGGCAGATTGCTCTCGATGTGATGTCTCACTAAGTGAAGAGAGTAACTGATTTTACGATGGCATGAAATCCTCAATGGCAATCTTCATTCAAAATTTGAAGCAAAAGCTGAAAATCTATTAGAAAAATGTATTTATCTGAATTGAACTGGTTTCAATTCACTCTTGATTTTGGTTCGCCGTTTAGCTTTTTGTTGTTTTTAATACTTTAATGCTTCAGTTGTTAAAAGTGCCAAATTCTTAAAGATAATTATTTCTTAACATAACGCTTTTTGGACCCACACTTAATAAATATATCCAGGTTAAAGGTTGGAAATTGGTAACATTTTCACAATTAAAAAAAAAAGGTTTAGCACAGTAAACTGATTTACATGGCATGTCAACAAATCTTTAGCTGGCTGTACAAATGTGTCAGGGAAGTTTCGTCTAAAGCCAGGGCTCCTTAGGAAGAGGTAATGTTTTTGAGTAAAGAGTTAGGTCTCAAGACTAAGGTATGAATTGCATTTAGGTTAGGGTTAGGCATGTACTCCTAATGGTCAGATTTAGTGTAAAAGTTTGGGTTAAGCTATAGGAAATAAATAAAAAATGAATTGAAGTCGATGCAAAGTCTCCGTGAAGATAGAAAGACATAGTATGTGCATCTGTATTTATTATGTGTGTGTGAATTTGTCACCAGGAGGTGTAAAGTTTTTAGGACGGTAAAAAGGGTAGAAACCTCGCTACACCCTGAAGGCTGCAGCAGCCTTAGGCAGACAGCCAAGTCCCCAGCGGCAAAATATCCCTGCTTTGTGTAGGAGAAACACCCCAAAGGCATCGGCTCCCCACAGCAACCAGATCAGGACCAAAGGAGGGAGGGCATCATGCTGTCCCTCTCTGTGAGAAACCCAAGGGACATGAGGACACAATAGATCAGACACAGCCCCAAGAGCTGGAGCTGTGTCCAGCTGTGGTATAGTTTGTGTTAACTTTGTCTGCCTATTGAAAGTTCAACTTGCAGTGGAAATTCTCTCCTGAATATGTTAGAAAATAGAGAACCAGCCCCATCCTCCTTCCTGGTATCTGGTGGTCTATGTTGAAGTGAAATGGTGGCCAGTTCATTTTTAATGAAACATATTTAGTAAAATACATTTGACCTCTTCTTGTTACTTTAACACTGAGTTGTGGAAAATACAGACAATAAAGGTTACTGGGATGGAATTGTCTAAGATTACATTTATTCATGTAGTTGAAGTGTTTTGATCCAGGTTAGCAATAATAATGTAACAAAGTTTGCAAAGTGGGGTTCACCAGCTCTAATTCATTCATTCATTATATGGTCAGAGTCCATACTTAGTTACAAAATAAGCCTTATCATGACTTTTACAAGACATGACTGGCATTTAGTTACCACAAAACATTAGAGGAAAATGGACTCTGCTGCATCTTAACGCTATTAAGCAGCAAACAGCAAGCCAGGTCATTTAATTTGAACAACCACCCGGACAAAATGGCTCAGATTAAATTACAGATGCACCCAGTGCCAGAAGACGGAGAATAAAAAAAAACAAAAAACAAAATGATTGGAGTGGGCAGAGGGCAGTCAAGCCAGAGACCAGCTTGCAGCATCTTCTTAGAGGAGCTTTCAGCAGGCAGCTGGTCATCAGTGCAGCTGAATCAGTCGAACAACAGTTTGCAGAGCGACATGCAGAGCACAAACTCTACATGTTGTAATATCACTGACTACATGCTTGGATTGAGTAACCTCATTTGTTGGTATCTCACATCAATTGTATGGTCAAAAGTGACAGTAAACTACTTAGTAATTATTTTTGCACACATTATTTCTACTGCTAAATACTGTACTATTACAATACCTCCAAAAATCTACATCCAACAGTGTCAACATTATCTTTTTTTTCAACCCTAAATCAGTCATTTTTAACCTGCTGTCATGGAAAATATCTAGTAGACTATTCAATCTGTAATAGAAATAATTATAGAGTACTGAGTTAGCATATTCAACCTAAAACCAAAAGATTTTAAAAAGAGCCTAATTTCAACCTCACAAAGAAAGTGACATAATGATGAACAACGATAAAACCTTCCTGTGAATACTTAAAATGCTGTCCTCTCCTTCAAAAATGCTGAGTTGGCAGACTGAGCAAGAATAGCATGTGTTAAAAAGCTGTTCTGCAGACCCATCAAAGTCCGCTGCTTAGGATGTAGCATTTATACACACATTGCTTTGCGTTGTTCGTTGTTACTGCATTCATGATAAACATCTGTTCTTTTACCTGCGGACCGTTTTACATGAGAGAGCATGATCTATCCTGCATCTTTTGACAAATCTGTAGTTCCACATTGTCTAATAAAAACTCTGTAATTTAGTACATAAACAACATTAGGCCCGAACCTTGCAAAATCCTGTGAAATTATTCAAGTTACTGAGAAAAAAAAGTTCACTATCTACTTTTAAAGGTTACTGTCACATGCATCCCTTGGTCTCAATTGCAACATAAGAAGAAACCTATAAAGAATTTGCATAAGAGTTCAGAGGTGTTTCATCTGGTTTCCATCCATGAAACAACTTGAATAGGGGGATTGACTGACTGAACTGCCAAAACTGTAATAGCTGCAGTGCTGATCAGAGGATGAAAATAGAACAAGAGGACTATTTGATGTGATAACACAGCCGTAAAGATTCATCCAATTTTATGGCTACATACAGCTGAGATGATAACATTCTTATCCCATTAACCCTGTTGAAAACATTGTGAGTGCATATGTTTGTTTCTGTATGAGTGCGATGAGGTGTCAACTTGCTGGTTTCTATCTTAGTTATGCCTCTAAAATAATTATAAAATACTTAATAGATTATCTTTTTGGACACTGCATGTTGTTATCAAACATTGTTCATTCCGTTCAAGGTATAGATTAAAGATTTTACATTTTTTATGCATATTTGATCTGTTAACAAGCTTTTGGCTACATGTGAGACAGCAATTTCAGTTCCAATGGCACAAAGTTGTGCACAAAATTCAAGTAAAGCATTGTGGAAATGTGGACTAGCTCCAGTACTGTCTCCGTTTAAACAATGAAACCGCTTTGCTTTAAATCCTCTGTGAAAACTGTTACAAAATCCTAGATCTGAAAACTAGAAAATTCAAATGAGTTCTTACCTTAAAAAATTAGTCTTATGTTAAAGAACTTAAAATGTAGAAGTTATTTTATTTTTAGCTTTTTTTAAAACCAAAACGAGAAACCAATTAACTCATCTTCCTCACAATTAGATCGCAAACAACTGACCATTGTTTGTTATGCTGCCAAGAAAACTCAAGGCCAGTTGTTTGTGAATCCTCTGTTGTCATTAAACTCATCTATTTTATGCTGCACATTAACCACCTATAATGAGCTACTCTATCATTCTGTTCTCCCCAGGGAATGATCTGCAAAATAATATGAATCAGGAAAGCAGGAATCCATAGTTGGGCCGAGGCTTCAGTCATAGGTAATGTTTTCAAAATATAAATCTAAAGATTTTTCTCCGTAACTCCCAGAGTCATGTGAAAAAGTATTTGCCTGCTTCCTGAGTTCCTATTTTTCTGCATGTTTGTCACACTTGAGAGTTCCAAAACATGAAACCAATTTAAACGTGAGTCAAAGACAACTTGAGTAAGCACAAAATGCAGCTTTTAAAAGGGATTCTCTCAAGAGACTTAAATTCTCCCTATGAAAAATAGAGGAGTGAAGGAAAACATTATGTGAAAACTATTCTTGGTGCAATCTATACCATGGACAGTTTATCAACTGAAATCAGCGATAGAGTACATTTGATTTCTGTCCAACACCCAGGAAGATTTGTAATATAACACTGTCATCTAAAGTGTTGACTCTGAGTCTTCTTTTAATGTGTGTAGCCATTGGGTTTTATTGTGGGAGACATGCTGCCAAGGCCAAATGGTGTTGCACTGATCCCATTGTGCCAGACGACTATTGTAAAACTCTTGAAAGGCCGTGACAGCGGGCCTCTTGAGCTTCCTGCACTTATATTTATGCTGCAGTGAGGATGATAATAAGGAAAAGTACTCTACAGTGCAGCCGGATATGTTTTTGACACTTTTTTGGGGGTCAGTTTTCAGACAGTCAATTAATATGTAACAGCGATGAGCCTAGACTCACATTCACCTTAAGAAGAGTTGGTAACACTTTATTTGAAGGGGGGTGAATAAGACTGTCATGACACTGTCATAAACATGATATAACACCTGTCACGAACACGAATAAGCCTTCATGAATATTTATGACTGTTGTCATAAAGCGTCATTCGGTAAATTATGACACTTAATACAAAGTTGACATTATTCAGAATGTCTTTGTTATGACAACTTGACATTAACCAAGAAATCGTTACTGTTTAAACTTTACCTTTAATAATATAAAGTTACCTAATTTTTAAAGTGCAATCAGTAATACTTTTAGAACAAATTTATATCAGTAATGATTTCTTGGTTAATGTCAAGTTGTCATAACAAAGACATATTGAATAATGTCAACTTTGTATTAAAAGTGTCATAATTTACCGAACAGAACAGTTATTCTGTTGATGTGCATGTGGGTTCATGCACATCAACAGAATAACTTCCTAATACTAATACCATGAAGGCTTATTCATGTTCATAGTGTTAATGACAGTGTCATGTCAATCTTATTCACCCCCCTTCAAATAAAGTGTTACGGAAGAGTTTAATATAAAAGCAGATATATCAGTCATTGGTCTTTCTGTTCCATTTTAGTTTTTTTTTTTTTTTAAACTAGTTGTTCTCACCAAAAGAAAACCCCACAGTTCAAACCTGGGTTCATGCACATCAAGAGAATAACTTCCTGATACCATATATCTTTTGTTTAGAATATCAATATATGTCATATATTTCATTCATTCCATACATCAGTTTTGCAATCAGGGATTGCATTTAAATAAATTATTGACATACTAAATATTAATTTAAATCACAGAACATGATATTAATAACACTCCATATAAATGTTAGTCTAAATTATAATTATTTTGTTCAATTAGATCTGGTCTGATGTCAGCATGATTGTAGAACTGGGATTTAGAAAGAATGCTTTGTCTCATATCCATTAATATGTATGTGCTGAAGTGGGGAATAACATTAACTCTCGATGTTTGGTCAGTCAAAGCGCATCAGATCTGTCTTTGATCATTCTGAATCAGATTTCATCACAGCAAGTTCATCGCAGCCTTGGTTTTAAATGTCCTTGAAAGTAAAAGTGCTACACTGGTTATGTGTTTGGCAGTATTACGAGAACACATTGAGAAAAAAACGGATTATTTTCTTCTAAAGTATTTTGAAAATGTAGTTTTTAAATCTTTTTTTGCTTCCCATAGTACTTTTCTCTATCTCTACTGCAACTGGTGGACATTCCCTGACTCAAGACGCTGCATCAGTGAGGATTCCTGAAGGAGAGTCTGGGGTCTTCTTGCCCCCAGGTGGCTTTTATTCCACCTGATTGCCACCTGGGGTATATAAGGTTGAGCCAGACCTCATTGCTGGGAACCATTTGGTAGATCAACATGAAGCCTGTTTACAGAACTGCTTTAAGAAAGACTTTGACTCACCTTTTGCTCTTTGTACCCTCCAAATTCAATGCACACTGGACCCTGTCTGTTTCTGTGTCTTCTCCTTTGTGTGGTCCTTCCTGGATACAAGCTCTCATCCAATCCCCCCTGCTCACTCCCCTCCTGGGATGTCATGACAGCCTGCCGCCCTCCTACCGTATTCTCTCAGCTGGGACCTTTGCTTGTCTACAAAGTCTATTTAAAACAAATGTTCAGCGTCTGTGTTTGCTACAGTTAAAGTTTAACCTATAGGCTTCTGCTAATTACTTTATTATTTTTGTATGCATGTGGGAACAATTATCAAATATACCTTGTTGTTAGGCTTTGTATCATCCCAGGAGTACAAGGGCATTTCAGATTCAAGTCTCTGGCATTCCTATTTATTCTCATCATGAAAATGTTGGCTTTCCTTTGGCATTCAAATGTATTTTTTGTAGTTGAAAAATATGAATGTTTAGTTAATTGAAGGCCAAATTGTCTTTAGGTGTGTGTCTGCGTAGTTGTTGTACTTGTTACAACTCGGATGGCCTCCACTCTCACCCAACAAGCCTACATAAGTTTAAATCAACATTAAAGATGGAGGGATGCTGGACCTTATACATGAATTATGTCAGCATCCAAAGTTTTTCAGGCAACCCTGGAAACATTATTCCAAAAATGATTAATGCAATTTCAAGTCTGTCAAGAGAAATATAAGCCTCCCATGCTTTCACAGACATTTGAAGAAGCACTGACAACTTGGAGTCTACTTGTTTTGTCCATCATAAACAACACTGAAGGCTCAAGACATATAAAAGTTAAGGATTTTTGTCATTAAAAAAAGTTTTTTATGAATTTTTTTTGCTGGTGTCTGTAATTTATTTAAGGTAAGACAAAGGAAATCGGAAGCGTAAACATAAACATTGGGGTCACATTGAAGAATCGGGTACAAAAACAAATTTTATCTGCCAGGAGAAGATTACTAAACTGCTGTTACAGTGTTGCTTATCTTTCTCTGCATGTTGGTTTTATATTATTCTAAGGCAGAAAAAAAATAGTAAACATTTAGTACATTCCAATCCTGTCATGAATGTGTTCCCTATGATTAACCACAAGTTTCGTATAGCATGTGTGCACTGGAGGAAGGAGGTAAAATATGCTGTTTATTGCTGTGTAACAACTGTAAAATTGTTTTGCTGTGACATCAGTGCCTTTCTTTTCCACATGTTATGACTGCCTGGACATCTAGAAGTTAATCTAAAGTTTTAAACACAGCCTATGAATTCCCTCAGGTGAGTAAATTAATATTTGTTAAATTAATTAGAAATAAATAGCTTTTTAAAAGTCATTTCAAGTATTTAGAAAGCTGAGGTGAGTCCATTTTCCTCTGTGCAGCATGAGTGAATAGTGTAGTTTCAGATTGAGTAATGTTGCCATGTGATTATCATTTACATAAATGTTGTTGCAGCAGTATGTTTGTTAAAATTTTATTTGAAGTGGGGTAAATAAAACTGACATGACACTGTCATACCATGACATAACATGTGTTGTGAACATGTTATGTCATGTGTGAACATGTTACGTCATTCGGTAAATTATGAAACTTTTAATACAAAGTTGACATTATTCAGAATGTCTTTGTTTTGACAACTTGACATTAACCAAGAAATTATTACTGATATACATTTGTTCTAAAAGTATCACTGATTGCACTTTAAAAATTAGTTAACTTTATGTTATTAAAGGTAAAGTATAAACAGTAACGACTTCTTGGTTAATGTTTGTATGTTTATTATGTATATTATTTCCAGGTTGTAATGTTCAAGCCATGTAAGTGTTCATAACATTGTGCTAGCCTGGTTGTGCTGGGACATGAAACTATGTACAACAGTTTCAGATGCTAAAGAGGCAAAGCCAGATTATTGAATCTTACTGTATGCCATTGAAACGCAAAGACATAAAATGTTGTTTTTTACAAAAGTCAGAAAATATCACAACTTTGGCAAGTTGGACGCAAACTGACATCATGCTGTAAGAATAATGCAGTTCCAGATGAAAGGAGAGAGGGAGAATCTCCCACAGAGTGTTTACATTGCCGGGGGTGGAGCAGAAACATCGGATGGATGATATGGTTGAGATGCTCTTAGACGACCCACAGGGAATGATGTCTGTAAAGCTGAGTGACAAAATCATCTTGAGAGAACAGAAGAATTTGTTAGGGTTCTTTTTTACTTGTTTTATTTACTCTTTTGTTCCCTCTTTTTTTTTTTTTTTTTTTTTTTTTTTTTTTAACGGTGTGGGTGGGGGTGGGGGGGAGCAAAAGGTTTTTATTGTGGCACCTAATTAAAAAAAAAATAAAAACCT
>CAEGAF010140095.1:0-23111 GCA_903067075.1 Micropoecilia bifurca
GCACAAACGTAGCACTAATGTTTGACACTAATTTTGTCTGATTTGAAGAAGGTGGGGGGGCCAACTTCACTCAGGTCTCCCTTCGGCCTTCATCAGCGACGCTGCTGCCCCTCCTCGA
The DNA here is from genome assembly GCA_903067075.1 of Micropoecilia bifurca. Taxonomy (NCBI): domain Eukaryota; kingdom Metazoa; phylum Chordata; class Actinopteri; order Cyprinodontiformes; family Poeciliidae; genus Micropoecilia; species Micropoecilia bifurca. Next base: position 119 of record CAEGAF010140095.1, read on the forward strand.
TCCGCCGTCCTCCTTCCCTCCACTGACGCTCGTCGGCCCTCCAGCTCGTCTCGTCGTGGACTCGCTCCTCCGCCTGGATCGTCTTTCCCATCTCACCTCCAGGAGACGCCGCCATCAGACCACCACGCCCACTTCCGCATGTCTCGGCTCGCAGCCGCTTTCCGCCTCATCAACCCGCATCCTCGCTGCGCCCGTAGGGGCCGCTGTCCAGGTAAAGACGTACCTTCTCCAATCTCGTTCATAATTCGTTTTCACATCAGTTAGGACACCAGAGCTTCCAGCTCCTGTTTATCTGGCCTCCAATCGCCAGTTTATCGCATCTCAGTGTCGTGATTAGCTCAAATCGTGCGGTTTGCAAAGCTGAGCTTTAAGCTGTTCCAAAATCTCATCAGCTCCGCTTTCTAACGGCCTAGCACAGTGATCTGAACTTTGCCAGCCGCTTCTCAGGCCATTCACAGCCCAAGGTGTTTTTCAGCTCGACGCGAATCGAGGAGGCCTAAGCATTAAGTAGGAACACAGTATTTCTAGGATCCGCCAGTCCAGCACACGGGACAACAAACCTGGGTCATAAAATTAGTCGCTCTCTTCCTCAACTGTATGGCGGCCTAAGCGCTGCGGCTCTACACGCAATCGCTGTTGGAGCCAGTTGCTGTCATTTTAAGCATAACCGTACTGTATGGTGCCAATTGGGGGAGGAAAAAAAAAAAAGACCTGAATTCCATACATTCAGCTCATGGCTAGTCTGTTTTGTTACCCTGTGTACGTAACGTGATGTGCGTGTCAGTGATCATAAACAGCAGAAAGCCGTTTCTAGGTGAGGCCGCTAGTTCTCCCGCGCGGCAGGGGGCGCTCATGATCTCAGACATCGCAATTCCACAAATACAGAGTAAGAGACAGCAACGAGCTAGCCTTAGAGCTAGCCTCACATTAAAGTCAGTGCAGCTATACATCTCTGGGTTTTCCGTCTTCCCACAGCAATCACGTATTTCCGCAAACCATTAAGCCTAAATCTATTTCTTTCGTGTGAGAAATATTTAACTGTTTTCTGATATATATTCGTAGCATTGTTTCCAGTTGCTGCGGCAACAAACCTGCTCGTAGCCGTGACGCAGAGAGCAAGAAAGTGGTTTCGAGCCATACTTTGACAGTTTTCCCCCTTCCTACGAACTCGGCACAAATTAATATCCACACGCCTAAGTTTGATTGAGTTAACAAAATGATTCCATGGTGGCAGCGCGCCACGTATGTCATGTAAAATAATAGTTTTCTGCCCCCAGCATTGCCAGCACGTACAATTTTCCTGCGTCATCAATACCTTTCAGGGATTTATATCGATAAATCCGATTACGATATAATCCTTGTTGGCAAGTTACTCAAGCACACGCACTTGAACCAAGCCCCCATTATCTCTACTATCCTTGCAGGTCATTCCAACAACCAACATTATTTCTCAAGCCCTTCACCCCAGCATGCTATGCCTTATGTAAATTCGGCGCAACTTGGAAATCTTCCCATCCTCACGACGGGGTCATGTCCTCATTCGTCCTTTCATTGTCACAGCCTACTCCCTCATACGCCATCCATCTGCAACATTCTTCAGCGCCTATTAAGAACAGACTTTTGGGGGGAATCTATTCTTATGCTTCTTTCATGCCGTTCTCACCTCTCACTTTTAAGCCAGCAAGCTACACCCCAATTCCCATGTCCTTCACTTATGAAATCTCCAGATCAGTCATATGGTTAAATTTCGTAGAAATCCAATATTTATGCAAGTTCCCCTCGGCCATCTCCATGCCTCATATTTGGTCCTCAGGCAGCCTCCCATCGCCCTCAAGGTTTAGTCATAACCGTTGCTGGTCCTTAGCAGCATCCTTCTCTGGTACTCTTTCAGACCTCTCCTCCGTTCTCACTGCCTTCAGACTATGGGTAAGCATTCGCAACAAATCTCTGGTGGTGGAGCACTCCAACATACTAATATCTATTTCATCTAGGGAGTCAGCCAAGCCTAACAAGGCTGAAACAACCTGCAGGCCTCAACATCCATGCCGCGCATCGAGGCCCGGACCAGCTCGCAAGCCCCACCAGCATTGCCCGCAGTTCACCGCAGTCATCAGCTCGCTTAACAAAGCTCCAACAGCTTGCAGGCCGACAGTCGTAGCACCTAACAAGGCTCGAACAGTATGCAGTTGACCGCAGTCATCACCTCGTTTAACAAAGCTTCAAACGGCTTGCAGGTCGGCAGTCAAAGCGCCTATGAAGGCTCGAATAGCCTGCAGGTCACAGCAGTCATCACCTCCTTTAACAAGCTTCGAACAGCTTGCTGGTCGGCAGTTGTAGCACTTAACAAAACTCGAACAGCCTGCAGGCCACGGCCACCATCACCCGCCTAACAAAGTTCGGTATGAGCTTGCAGGCCGGCCGCCGTCACACCTAACAAGGTTCGATCATCTTGTAATCCACGGCCATCACTGCCCGCCTAACAAAGCTTGCTATAAGCTTGCAGCCCGGCTGCTGTTGCGCATACGAGGTTCGATCAGCCTGCAGGTCTCGGCTTCTTTGCCTCGCCTAACAAAGTTCAACATGAGCTTGCATGCCGGCTGCCGCGCACCTAACAAGGTTCAAACAAGCCTGCAGGTCACGGCATGGCCTCGGCCCGGCACCCTCTTTTGGGGGGAAGACCTACCTGAGCTTCGTTCGAGCTCAGGTAGGTAATGAGCCGATCATTCAAGATCGCTGCAATTCTCGGCTCGCAGGTCTTCTGCCGGTGTCCGAGCGCCAAATTCTCGGTCTAATAAAATTGTCTAACTGCTGTTTCCCTCTCTGTGTGAGTCTCTACAGATTGAAATGACATTACATTGTTTAAGTGGGTTGATCAGCTGTGAAAAGTGCAGTGTGAAATTAGGGTGTGTAATTTATCACATTATGGAAATTCTTTTTCAACAATGAAGAAGCTGCATTATCCAGCACACGTCACACTGCAAACACTATTCAGCCAGTGGAATGTAAACACATCTAAAGAAAAAGTGATGAACTTGCAAACAAGCCATCGGATTTGCTGTTACATTGTTCTGATAAAGAGTGAACTCTTTATCAGTCGAGTGGAGAGAGTGGATCGAACAAACCAGCCCAATCTGCCAACGTTGTGGAGAAACGGTTACCGTGGGAGATCCTGCTCCACTTCCTGTCAACTAACTGCACCGTTACTCTATGCAGACATAATGCTTTGTGGAGAAACACTGATGGCAATCTTACACAAGGTTGGAAAGAGGTGCTGACATGTTCACACTAGAAACAAAAAGGTCTCTATGACAACAGACCAGGGCACTAATGTTGACAGGGCACTCTGAACTACATGTTCTGTTTATTTAAACATACTTCACAAAAACATCACTACCTTTGTTCTGCCTTTACCTTACGCTCTTCTGTTATGCTATATTTTTTGTAAATTTTTAACATATAGCCCTTAGTGTTTTATTTTTAAGTTTACTTACTCACTATTTTTTATTTTCAGTTGCGGCTCAAAGTTTTAAAAATTGAATTCCAGGTAAACATACACAGAATATAACTTCTTGTGATGTTTTGGATTCCTGTTAGCATTAATGTTGCATGTTTTGGTCCAACAACACCATGTTTAATTTAAGATGAAATCTAGTGTTTACTTTGTAGAAAATGTAAGCACCAAGACTGAGTCCAAACAATATTGTGTCTAATAGTTGCAAAAGTTAGCAACAGATCTTTCAACCAAATAAAAAGCTGTGATAATCTAATTTGTTTAATATTTTGTCTCTAATCTACAATGTTTTAAATTAAGATTTGTGTGTGAAATTAAAAATGTTGGTTTTGGAGCCATATAAAAAAAATTAATCAAATTAATGTTGCATCCTTTTTTGTCAGTATCACAGAATGAAAGTAAAATATAAACAATAACTGTGAGAAACTTTACGGGATTTATCTAAAAACTCGATGAAGACTGCTTTCGATCACCAGGCTCCTTTACTGTGGAAGCAGTTTCCTGTTGTCATCAAAATGTAGACACTGTTTATTTATAATACTAGATTTTTATCAGAGCTTAAGGAGCAAAGTATTTAAATCAACTGCTGATTAAACCAGGATATATCAGCAGGCAAACACATTTCTTAACCTTAATGCTTCATGCAACTGTGCTAATTACAACAAAGAAGATGTGAAAGTGTCAGTGGAGAGGCTTCATCATATGAAGCACTTCTGAAAATGTTCACCCAGGATGAGAGCAGGAGATAACATTGGAGGATCAGCCAAGCCGTGCTAATGAAATCTCATCACTTGGAATCTTGTGCAAAGAAAGTATTCATGTTCTTGTTCCTAGTAATTTAGCTTAACATTTTTATGTTATATTTAATATAGAGAATACAATCTGCAACTTTGTCTTAAACAAACTGTTCCTGAGTGCAAAGTGAATATGATGTTACCAAATAGATCAGTGATGCATTATCGTCTGAGATAATCGCTGCTTGCCGAGACCCCAGCAGTGAACAGAAGGCTGCAAAGCTGCCAGTTCAAAAGTTATTTTTATGCGTTTCATTTATTGTGCCATAGTTTTAAAATGTGTATGCTTAACTCAGTTTCTTTTGAATGTGGTCTCATTCGGAAAAACACCTCTAAAACTTTAAAAATATTTCAGAAAAAACATTTAAAAATAAAACTTAGCAGTATCTGATTCTCAATAATCACATCTAACCATGTCATGTCATTTGTGTTAAAATTCAGGTATTGATGGGAGGGCATGATGTTTGATTGGCCCTAACCAGCAGCATAGTTTGCTTGTGCCTTGGGCCAGCTTTGGCTAGTAAACAAATGTTTACATTTATTTACTAGCTTTCAGAAACTCCATGTGTGGAGTTCAGGACTAATAGTTGTCTTACTACTGCTGTCTTTGTTTGCAGTGCCAGTTTAGGTGAACGGTCATGTTTTGGTAGTTGTGTCATACTCTATTTTCAGATGATGGATTGAACAATTCTCCATGAGAAGCTGAAAGCTTATATTAAGCTTTTTAAAACTTTTCAACAATTTTCTTCCTGACCAGTTTGCTGCACTCATGATGCAGTTTGTTCTTTAATAAACCAGCTGGATTTATACTGACATTAAAAAACACCCAGTTGGACCCTATGAATTATTTAAGCATCTTCTAAAAGCATTTACTGTGTTGGTTTGGTTTTTAGGTATCACAGTAAATGGCACACTTTTCAGATTTCTAGATGTGAAGAGATTTTTAAAAATGTATTCTTTTTTTCTCAATTTTACAATTTTGCACTATTTTTGTCTGTCTTTCACATAACATGTTACTAAAATAAATTGAAGATCATAATTTTATGGATCTTGTTATTTTGAAAGAAAATAATTTATTTTCCAATTCTGTTGTTTTAAAGTGCATCACAGACAAAGTAACTCTCAGACTAGCACTATGCAGAAAACTGAAGCTCTTTGTGTTGCTAAACTTAGGGATGTTGCCTGATTGCTGGACAGAGGAATCTATGAACACGGCAATCTGAACAGTTTGTTAGTGGGAGGATCTCAAAAGTAGGGCAATGGGATAAAAACAGACTGAGATGCCGATGGTATTATTAATGTAAGAATCTATAGACACTTAAACAATATCTATTGAGTAATAAGTTGGCTTCACCCTTTTTCATCACAATGAACGATGAAAGTAACATTTCACCAAGCAGAAAACAGATCAAAGCTAAAAATGTGGCTAATTTCTAATCACCTTAAAACATTATGAACTCGATATATAATCAATAATAATAATAAAGATGTCAAACAATAATGGCTGGATTAAACCATTCTTTTCACAACTAATACTTTCATTTCAAAGTTATATTATTTCAGCAGGTTTAAAAGCAAAGTCAGCAAAAGGATAAGGTGTTCGAGAAAGTAAATGGCCTGTGCCATTTTATAAGCTCAAATAATTGTTTAGATTAAATATTCGGTAGCATTTCATATTTCAAGTCAAATTAATTCCAATACAACTGGTCTAATGGACCAATTCAATCAATCAATTTTATTAAAGACGCAGAATAGGTCCATAGATCTAAAAAAAAAGAAAACAATAATAAAATAATAAAATACAGTAGTAAAAAATTTAAAACACAGCAAGCACAAAAGCAAGTCACTGAGTTGCCATAAGGCTACATCGCCAGTGAGTCCACATTTTGGACTTACATCTAACTGAACTCCGTGAGATATCTGTTAGTGACAAGATAATGTTGTTTGTAGAGACACAAAGCCCCCCCATAAACCTGTACATAAGAGATCGCAGCACAGCATGAAAAGTGGAGACCCCAACACCGATAAATATCTGACTAGCACTAGTCCATCTCGGCATCCTGTGCAGCATCCTCATTCTGTCATTGTAGGCTACCTTAAGTATACAGTGGGGTGCAGAATGCCTTAAAGAGCCACTTTAACTGAAACTGAACACATCCGAAACTTGCGTAACAGCATGTTGGCTTGTGCATACATTAGACGCCGTTGTCTGTTGATGTCCATGTCATCAGTTAAATCATCAGTTATATAATGACCCAGATATTTCACGGCAGTACAAACTTTAAGAACAACACCCGATAAGAAGAAATCCGGAAGTACCAGCTTCTGATCCTCCTTAGTCCTTGCAATCATAATATTACTTTTCAGTGCATTGTACTGAATGTCATACTCCTGACCATAGTTTGAGCAGGTCCTCAATAATTGTTGAAGACCAGCACTACAAGGACTGAAAATAACTAAATCATCAGCATACATGAGATGGTTCATTATAGACCCAATTGTCCTTGACAGATATTTTTAGTAGATGAGATGCTCAACCTCTAATAATTCAAACAGATAAAGAACAAAAATAGAAAAAAGCCAGGAAAATATAATCACTATATTCACCAACAACACTAAAATGAGATGCTTTCTCACATCGTGCAACCCCATGGAAGAATACATTTCAGCTGAAATACAGCAGTGGTTCCTCTGAGGGTTAACAGGAAGTCTGCTAACAGAAAGTCTGTACACATAACAAAAAAGCTGCTCCGTTTAATCTTTTTGAACTTTTAGCCTCATTTAGAAATATTAGCAAACTTCTGCAAAACTCATAGTTAAGGTAAGATGTGGTTCATCTTTAGGTAAGACTCTGCAGTTAGCTTAATACCAGCGAGGCTAACCATGCTAATCACTAGCATAACATGCTAAAAATGGCTTCAAATGTCAACCCTCTGATTCTTTTGGTTTTGAAAATTATATTAAGTTGTATTTTACTGAGAGTGGACAAACAGTGTGGCTTTTGCTGCTAAAACTAAAGACTGATATCTGCACAAAGCAGAGGGGCTAGAAAAAAAAATTTAAGTTGATTAAGAGAAATCTGAATGAGCTGAAATTGATATTTGCAGTCCAGAACTGGCGACAAAGAATCACTGATTATCACATTTCTATCATTTCACAGTTAATCTTGACAAAATATTCAATACTTTCACTAGAGCAATTAATAAACTTGAGAATTAATCTATTTAAAAAAGCACTTGGAATAACAATGAATAAATTAATAATTTATTTTAACAGTGATTTTGTGTTGATCTGAAAAACAGTGAATTCATCATACAATTTAAATGTTGTCAAAAAGGTTAATCACCAGCTGCGTTTCCATTGAATATATTACTGCAAATTTGACATTTCAAAGGTAAATTTGCTTAATGGAAACACCAATTTTGAAAAAAAATGAATTTTTGATGAAAAGTTTTGCTGCTAGGAAGAGGTTATTTTTTTGACTGTATTTCATATAAGTGGAATGAAAACTTTTTTTTTTTGACATCACACAAGTCAAATGATTAACATCCAGATATTGCCACTGGTGCAAACCACAAAGAAGAAGAAGAAGACAGGAAGTAGTTAGAGGAGTGGAATGATTTTTAATTATTGTAATTTTAATGGCGTTTCTTATTGAATGGAAACACTGCAATCGTAAAATTGCAGTGTTTTACGATTGCAGCAAAACACTGCGACATTAGCGAAATACCAAAAGCTTTCCGCAAAGCTAGATTATTTTAGTATGTTATTGAGGTGTAATATATTAAAAAGAAAAGAGGTGCAAGAGGTGCAGGGACACAAACAGACTTTTTTAGTTGTGTGTGGTGATTCAGGAGGTGTTCAGGGAAGGAAAGCTGTCAATAACAAGAAGCAATGAAACGGCAGGAAAAAATAAAAAAAGGAGCAACTCACTGCACAGCTGTCTCTCAAGGCATCGTACTTGCGTTGTATCTCATCTCTGTGTGCCTACGAAACATGGCAAGAGAGACAGGGAGACATCACTGCCAAAATGACATGACACCAAAGCTTAGAGGATGATGCTTCTTTGCTTCCTGCCTTCCTTACTCTGAGGACAGTGATCTCCTCCTCGGCCTCTGCAGTGGTCTCCTCCAGCTCGGTCTTGGCCTGCTGCAGTTGGCTCTCCAGAGCGTGGCGTGCCGCCTGAAGGTTGGTAATTTGAGATTCCCGCTCTTGCAGCGACAGGGTCAACTCTGTCACCTGGCGCTTAATTTCCAACTTTTGCTCCTCGTTCTCCAGTCCGATCTACATGGGAAAATGAATCCCCTCATTTACAGCTGCTGTCAGGAAGTCAGAGGTATGTTGACCTGTCAAAGCTTCCCACTGGAATCAGACAACAGCAGTGGCACCTCTAGAACATTTTTATGACCAGACATGACCAGAAAAATGTTTAGGTGGGGAGAGACTAAAAATAAAATAACAAATGTGTCAATATAAAAACATTTTTTATATGCACATTCATTTACTTATTTATTGGGTTTACATTTATTTTTTTGAGTCAAGAAGTGACTCAAAAAAAGGAGAGAGAGAAAAAGTCTGCTAAATAAAACAGCTTCACATTTGACTCCCCCTAAATATCTTCTCACCTCCCGGAGTCGAGTCTCCAGCTCCAGCACGCGGCTCTTGTTGCTCTGCTCCTGCTGACTCATTTTCTCCAGATGCTCCTCCAGTTTGGCGTTCTGGGCTTCCAACTTCCCGGCCTGAGACTCCAGGTAAAACTTCTGCTGCCGAAGCTCCGAGATCATCTCTTCCTGGGCTTTCCTGATGCGATCACACATTGATCTGAGCAAGCGCTTTAACAGAAGGTTATGCAGCAGAGGCACAATCTAAATCAGTCGCAGTAGCTGCTGGATATGATTTATTAAAGGCTGTGCACAACCTTCCTTCACTCTTCACAGAAAAATGGCGTGAAAAGCTGTGGCCTACACTTTGATAAAGGCAGATCTGTGAGATGTTTGATAGTTTAGGTGGAAGACGTGTTTTTATGTGGATGCTTACATGTTTTTCTGGGTGTAGATGCTGCTGTTAGCTGCCAGTTTATTAGCCTCTGACAGCTCTGCAATTCTCTGCTCCAGGCTGTTCATCTTTGAGTCCATTGCATTAATGGTCTGGACAAAAAAAAAAAGGAAAACATGTTTAAATTTGACATTTAGAAACTTCTGCAAATGTTGCATTTAGGTCAAATTTATTTCAGGCTCCTTTTTTGTGTTGTGCAACAAGATTTGTTTTTCCAAATGTAAAATATATGTCAGTATGATCAACGTTAAAATAAGCCTGAGAACTGCGCTGTTTCCAAACTGGTCAGTTCTTACCGCCTTCTGTTCACTGATGATGCTGCACTTCTCCCGCACCTCCTCCTCATATTTGCTCTGACTTGACTCCAGCATCTCCTTATCAGCCATGTCCGCCTTCATCTGAGCCTCCAGCACCTGTTCAATGCCAGCCGGCCCACAGAACCACAACCAGGATGTCATTTAGCACCACAGAGAATGGTGTGAAGATGACATAGTGTAGATTTTCCAAGCATAAAGCACAGCTGACTGAGCCAAAACATGGACAATAAATATACAGTAACGGTGAGAGGTGTACCGACATTCATCAGTTTAAAACCTAGAATAGATGTTTTTTAACTTGTTTGTTTTGAGAGGGTTATGTTTTGCAGTGCAAGTCATTGAAGTTGTATGCTGTATGATTACTTCAGCTAATGAAAAACATTTGAAATGTATTATTAAAATCCAAAAATAATTCTACATCAATGCTGATGATAAGTGTTAGTAAACTTCTCACATCGTGAAAGTGAATGTTGATACTCCTGTGGGATGTGATTTGATGTATTTGGTGGCCAAACCTTTATTTTGTCTTCATAGAGCTTTTCCTTCTGCTTCAGATGGGTTTCCAGCCGTTGGGCAGTCGACTGGGTCTCTCGCAGATTCTCCTCCAACTCCTACACAAAAACACAAACGAGTGACTATCGAAGGCTAAAAGCAGCAAAAGGCAACTATTAACTAACCGAGTGAATTGGGTTTTATACAGACCTTAATTATGGCAGCTTTTAATTGTTGAAAATATTTTACACACTTGTGCCGGGAAATTATTATGAATTTAGAAATCTGAAGGAAGTCATCTTCCAAAATGAACATGGACAGTTTTTCTTTGGACCACCTTTGGCAACAGCTTTCATAAAGCATTGTTGACAGGAGACAGTATTCATAACTGTATGCTGGCTCTCAGTTTGTCAAATGAGAAAGAAACGAAGCTCATAAAACCTCTTTATCAAAACATGGACTCCTTTTCTTTTTGAAAAGAAGAATATTGGTCTTATTGGTCTTATTGGTCTTATGAAGAGCATAAACTGACTTGCTGTAGCTAGAATGTGACTGGAACAGAAAAATTTGTATTATTGATCGGCCTTGATTAGTGACCAGCAGCCTGTTTTTTTGCACCAAACCTAAGTGCTAACAGGTTGCTAACAGCAACATTTTGGTGTGAAAATTGCAAGAAAGGAAAGTTTCAGTAAGCCTGTCAAAAGAAAAATAAAAAGTAAGAAGAACCTTAAAAATGTTACCCTTGTAGAAAGAACCTTCACAGAAAAAGTAAGGCTCTACTGATTAAACAGGGAACACACACAGAGACTGTTTACAGTTTGTAATGTTAACCACACTAATTAGGCTAACAGTATAATTATGTTAATGGTGCTAAATGATAACATAAGATGTTACATTACATGGTCTAAAATATCAACTCCTTAATCAATTGTGTTTATATAAAGTATGAAATACTGTTGACCTGCGGAGCTGTGTGACACTATCTGCTCTCTCACAGACATAAATAATAATAGTAGTGACAAGATAAAGGCTGCTTAGGTTTCTGTAGAGACATAATACATATATAAATGATTTACTAACATAAATGAGTAAATGAGAGCTTCTTTTAAATTATTTTTTATAATCCTGTGGTGGGAATTGAAAACCTGTTACATAACATAGCAAATGAGACAGGCTGCGATTTTTAAAAGTTTTGTTTAAAGATATTCTTGCACCAATAACCTGAAGGGTTTTTACTGCATCTTTTGATTTTCAGCCATGAAGAAAGGAAAACTTTGTAACCCCTGACTTTTGTTAAGTCAGATTTTAAGACTTAAGAACCTATTACTTTTACTATTTACTGTTGTGAGAGTAAATAGTCCCAACATTTTATTGTTGAGACTATTAAAATTTTATGCCAGAAGTAGAAAGCAATATTTAGCGTGTCACTTTATATTTCCAAAGAAGAAATTTTAAGGAATCTGCTCTCCAGAAAATGACGACAAGCTTATATTCCCCCTGTGGCTTTTCTGACTCCTCTATAAGTGCCGAAAAGATAAAGGGTGAGTTACCATAATCTTGTCTGCCATCTGCTGAATCTGCTGGGATTTGCTCTGAAGTTCGTCTTTCAGTTTAGTCTCACGACGCTCAACAATCTCCAACCTTTTCACTTGGTTCTCAAGAGTCTTCCTTCCATCCTGAAGATAAGAACACAAACAAAAAACAAAGATAATGCACAAAAACATGAGGGAATGTTTTATTTAAAATGGGCAGTATTATGTTTCCAACCACATAATGTCATTTTATAGCACAACTAACAATGTGCTAGAAAATGCTAAATGTTAGTTGTGCATTTTTGCAAATTAGATCCTCTGATGGAGAAATCCAAACACTTTTTGAAACACACAGACGTTTTGACATGCTACAACAAAGTCGCAGCACAAATGTTCGTCAGGGGGTGCAACAACTTGTCTTCTTGGGAACATAAGGCCTCTTTGTGCTTTGTGGCATCCTGCAGCAGATTTATTTATCCAACACTTTCAGAGTTTTTTTTTTCCTTATATGGCCAGATAAATGATTCCATCATAAATCCTGACAGTGAGGCGCAGCAGACGCATACCTCCGTCTCACGGAGACGTCTGCGCAGGCTGTCGCTGGAGTCCTCCTTGTTCTGCAGCCTCTCCAGGTCCCGCTCCAGGCGCTCTTTGGCCATTTTCATGCTCTGAAGATGGTCTGTGGCCTCAGCACTGGCCTTTGAAGTCTGGAAAAGAAAATAACTTCACTGATGTCTCTATAATGGCCATTTTAAACACTAACTTTACTTTGTTTACCTACTCTGATTACATTTTAACTTTTTGTTTTCTATATGTTTCAGTCTTGAATTACTCTTTTGGTTATGGATGTATGAAAAACTATTCATGTGAGCTTTTGATGTGTTTCCACCTTACATACTTGTATGAACTAATAAAGTTCATAGAAGTATATTTTATTTTCATAATATATATTTACACCCCATCAAATCAAACAGAGAAGTCTTAATTTTAGAATATGATTTAACAAAGTACATCACATCAACCAGCTCTTTTAGGAATTAATAAGCCCTGATGTACAAGTAAAGTGTCACATGCTGATTATTTAACAAACTGGTTTGTCCAGAGTCAAATCTACTTATTAAATAATCTTCACCCCTCAAACATTTTCACTGCAAAAACACAAAATCTTACCAAATATTTTTGATCTAGTTTCTAGTGCAAAAATATCTCAGTACACTTGAAACAAGACTGCTAAGCTACAAGTACAAGAAATAGGAGCTTGCTTTAAGTTAATAATTCCTTAATATTGATGAAAACATACTCGTTCCACTAGCAGATTATTTCACTTATAACATGGGGACAATGTGAAATAATCCGCCAGTGGAACTAGTACAGGTCAGCAGAACTTCCTTTATTTTTAACTACATGGGACGTGTTTAAATATTCATTTCAAACAAAAGGCAGTTAGGACGAAATGATCAAATTCAGCACATTAAAGAGGAACCTTTCTATTCCTCAGTGTATTCAGAAAGACAACGTGATGGCTCTCTAAGCAGACAGTTAATAAGAAACAGGTCAGGAGAGGTGAAAAGGTAAGATATAGACCCATCTGAAATGGTAAAACATCTCTCTCCTGCATTTGGAATGGCAAGCCTCTATAAATTATTCATTCTTCTTCTTAAGGTTTTCTACCTTCGCAAGCTTCTCTTGTAGATCCTGGATCTTCACCTGCTGCTCAGCACTCGCCTAAGAACAAAGCAGACATTTGGATATGAAGAGAATCCTGTATTCTTTATAAAGCTCCTATAAAAGAAGACATTAATATTTAAACATTGATGTTTAGCAAATACATCAGACAGCTATCAGAACTTTAGCAACTTTTTAATCTACCTTTTCCAGTTTGGTGATCATTTCCTCTACCTCTGCTTTGCCCTGCTCTTTGGCCTGTAATGACAGAGGAATGTTAATGAAAATTACTTCTCAGAATTACTTAATATTACAATTTCCCTTAACTATAATATTCTCCCATTTTAAAATGGTAAAAATCCCACAACTTTCTGTTTCTACTTTTCAATCATGAACAGCTTCAGTGCCGGTGAAGACCTTTTGAATCCTGTGCTGATGGTCTGCAGCCTTCCTCTTCAGTTCCTCGTTGGCTTGTCGAGACTCCTTCAGCTCTGCCTCATACAAGTCGCTACGGCGACGGGCAGCAGAGAGGTCCTCCTCCAGCTGCCTAATAGAAACCCGCATCTCCTCTACTTGAGCCTGGTACTCCTGTGCAACAGCAAAGGAAACAACAAATAAGTCGTGGCATGGTGGAAGAGCCGACAGAAGAGATTTGAGTACAGAAGTAATAATCTCATGTTTAATTTAAAGATAAGTTTTCTGTATTTTGATTATTTGTTTTGATGTGGCTTCATAAAATATAAAATACTAAAAGGAAGGTTTATCCAAGTAACATTCATGTAACGCCTTTGTACAATAAAAAGCTACATTTTTAAAAGTTTAATAATCAACAAAATGTTCACTTTTTACAGTGAAGTAGCTCCCATAATCAGCTCAGCAGATATACCAGATGTTTGCTAATTGCTGTTGGCTAGTTTGAAGGAGCTGAATAGAGGGGGCGCAGGGCTGCTCTGTGAGGAGGAAACTGCAGCTCAGAGGAGGAGCTCCTCCTCGAAGGCGGAGCTAGATCCACTCAGGCGTTTTGCACAGCTGAATGGTTGCCACAGATGATTATAGGATTTCTCAAGCATGCATGAAAGAATCAAAGCAAGACTCCCGGAATGTTTTTGATATCCGGGATGTTATAATGTGATGCAAAGCTCAAAAATGATGACATAATTCTGCCCCTTAAAAACACAAAATTGAGACATTTGTGGTAAAAACATTTGTAGCTGTGAACCTTTTATTTTTATCTTTGAAACTTTAAAAACATTAACTCGACACTTTCCAAGCTGAAAACTGGCTGTCTGTAAAGGTGAGAAATGTTCAAAGCCAAACAATGAAACAAAAACAGGAACAAATGAACCTGACTCAATTTTCTATGCAGCTTAAAGCGTGTGTCCTTTCTTGTATAACAAAGCCCCTGAAAACAATCCAGTCTTGTCCTTGGTTCAAGTGCTACATGAAGAGGCGGTGAATGTATGACTGCATGAATGTAAAAGCTGATACTTGCAAACGATGCTGCTGTTTTGCCAAGTCACTGTTGAGATGAGATTTTATTTGGTTAAATCAAGGTTGCAATAAAGAGAAGTAATTACCTATCTCAAAATAAATGGATTTTGATTCACTGTTAAAACTTTAAAACTTGTGGCATACATTTGTGTTCATCCCCCTTTACTCTGACATACCTAAATATAATCTAGTACATCCATTTGTCTTCAGAAGTCTAAATGGAGTCCAGCTGTGTGTAATTTCAGCTAAGTATAAAGCATGTGAAGGCATCAGAGTTTTGCTAAGGCAAAAAATAAAACAAGTAAAAATAAAAATAAATAAATAAATACACGTCTCATTTCTGGGTTCAAGCAAAAAAAGTTAAGGCAATATACAGGAGAAATAAATAACACATAAAATCCATAAAAATACATTTTTAAACTTATGATAAACACATAAAAACACTTTTGTCACGATTAGTGACTTAACCATTAAATTTAGAAAGTAAATAGAGTGAAAGTTGTTAGAATTAGAACTAAATTAGAGATAATAAATAGTTGTAAAGGCCACATGAATATAGACACAGATAAACTACAAACCCAGGCAAAAAAATATACTAGCACTAATCTAAGAGAAATAAATACAGACACACAAAGAAAAGAGCACAAGAATAAACCAGACACAAAAAAACTGAACAAAGGCCACAACCATAATGGCAATAACCACCGACTAAATGTAAGTCAGTTCTTATTATCCAGATGAATGTGTGCAATACATGCATTGCTTATGGCTACATAAAGTGAGATGTCTTTTAACGTTTTCTTGTTTTAAGTGACTTTTTCACAAATTCTTAGTCTCAGAAAAAAAACCTGCCCCTGATCTCTGCACTTTGTTGATCCAACAGCGTATGACTTCTGAATAAAAATGATAAACAGTACAGTCATATGACAGAGCGTGGGAGACAGATGCTTTTTAAGATGAAAAGCTGGATTTAGCTGCTGTTGAGAGCCCTGCAGAGAGGCACCAAGGGGAACACAGAGGAGTATAATAAGCATGAGCAACAAATGCATCATCATAAAATTGAAGAAACAGACAATCCTCTTACAGTTTTAAAAATGCTCCAAAGTGTTGGCTTCATGCAGTGATTAGGAAATTGTTAGATTCAGTGTTTGAGATTTGTTCCAGTGTTGTGAGGTCTTTATTGTTGGGTTTTCCTCCCAAGCACAAAGTTGTACAAAGTTGTCTGTTTTTGGCTAAGCTCTGGGAAGCTGATTGTAAATGACCTTCAGAGAGGCAAACGCACAATAAAGCTGCAAACATGGGGAATTACCGTTTCAGATCAAACTAAAAACCCAGATCTTATATTTGATCCAAACCTAGCCTTTGTATTTAAAGGACTATATACTATGGACTTTCCAGGCACACTGTACCATTTCATAACACAGTTAAGGAACTATGTTACCTTCAGTTGTTATAAAACATGACTTAAAAGAAATTTCACTTTGCAATTTAATGCTTTGCAATTTGGCCTGTCTCTTTATAAACTCCTGCTCTTTCTGAAACTCTGCCTTCAGGAAGTCATCATAACATGGCTCTGCTATTAACCCTTTAACAGCGTTTTACCAAGTGTTGCACTGAGAATTAGCTCCTATAATGAGCTCAGCAGATGCTCAGTTCCACCATGTGTTTGCTAATTGCTGCTGACTAGTCTGAAGGAGCTGATAGGTGGCTCAACATTCTTATTTTACTGAATTGGCTTTAGTTTAGGATTATTTTATTGTTATCTTAACATACTTATTTTAAATATCAAATATTTATTAAGATGAGTACATTTACCATTATTTGTACCATTATTGATTGATTTATGTTAATAGCTGAAGTTATTAACTTTTATACCAGTTGCTTGAATTATATGTAGATTTGAACTTAAATAAACTTTTTATCCATCTTTTTATCTGTCTGATATCAGTTTAAACATATCCCCTTAGTATGTTTGTGTGTATCTCTGGTGTTTTATCACTGTCATTAACTAAAACTCCAACATTCCAGAAAACCAACATAATCTCTGTTAATTAAATTTCTGTTGACACTTACTGTATTTTTTATTGTCTATTGCTTTTCTGTGTTTAGCACTTTGTTTCCCACTGCTGTTTATTAAAAGTACTCCTTAAATAGACACAGAAAAAAAAAAAAAATATATATATATATATATATATATATATATATATATAAACAAATTAAATTAGGTGGAAAAAATACCTAACCCTTGAGCTTGCAGATGAGCTTGCAGATGTCTAATGTCTAATTTCTTTGGTTTTTCACAGTGCATAGTGATGAGATGTAACATCCTGCCCCAAGCAGTCAGGATTTCTTCCTGCTATCCACTCTAAAGACATTAGTGATTGTCTTTGACCTTGTCTTTCTAGGACTGCAGATTCGATTAAACAGGTACTTTATATTCCTTGAAGTGGGGTTTGGGTTCCACAATGCTTCAACCATCCAGGCTCATGTTTACAAAAACAAAGTTTTGCGTAGACATGCATATCGTACGTCATAGTCAAAGTACGTCAAAGTATAGTCAGTATAGTATAGAATATTATGATCAAATCTTATATAAGTGGCAGATTGAAGAATTCTACATCCTGATATCTCCATATTTACACTGTAGGATTTTCTGTTTCTGTTCCTGCTTTTACCTATTTTATGTTTATCAATGTACAATCAAAAACCAGAGGTCTTCACCATTTTTTTCTTGGTTTCAAATAAACCTTAAGATTCATAAACCTTCATGAATGTGGGGGTGAAGACATCTTCATCTAAAATTTGATTTTGCACAAAAGTAAGACAAGCAAAGTTGTTTTCTCACCAATACTTTCACTACAAAGATAAGTGTATGTAAACCACAAGACATCAAAGAAAATCCACCAAAAGAAGGAAACATGCTGTAATCCTCTGTCAGAAATCCCTGGAAAATGAACTCAACAAAATTTGTTTTTCAAACAGTGTGAGCAAAAGGCCTCAGCACCCCATCTCAACAGCCTGCCCACTGCATCATTTTGCTCCCCATTCTAGGTATATGGCTCCCATTGCCATGGCAACCAGAGCACAATGTATTCAGCGCTTTGTAACGAGCACGAGTGTAGGCAGGGATAAACAGGTTGCTTTAAAATTACCTTTTTTTCCCAATAGATAAACACAGAAAGGACGACGAAAGCAGGAGGATGTTTTGAAGCCATTTATGAAACAAGCGATCAGGCGCCAGCTTCATTCTGACAGCTGCACCGTCATGTGGTGCGGGTGTGTGGCTACATTTAAAATATTCATTAAATTAGTTGAACTTTACAGACATCAGACATGAACAAGTTACTGCAAAAGATGAAACATTGCTTTCCTTCCCAAAACGCAATGAGTGCAGATAAAATTACGAGTATAAAAATAGAAAATAATAACAATAATTTACATAAAGAGGTTTTGCAACAGCAGACATTTCTGCATGTTTGAAGTTTTTAATGCTAGACTCATTGTACCCTACAGAGAGGGAAGGGTTTTCAGCATCTTGTGCATGTTTAATTAGCAGACAGCCCAGCCCACACAGCCTTGATTACCTGACCTGTTATGTAGATCTACCTATTATAAGAATATATTCCTAATCCATTCTATTGACAAGGAAGACATAAAACAAGACTTCTTAAAGGGGAAGTATTGTGTTTTCCAGCCATAGTGTTGTTTTATAGCACAATCAAGTGCTATACCTTCAGTTGTTTTAAGAATGCTATAGATATTTGACTTTGTAATTTAACACCTTGAAATTGGGCCTCAGTCTTTTTAAGAAGCTCTGCAGGAAGTCATCACAACATGGCTCCTCTATAAATCCTCTGCACTGAGAAGTAGCTCCTGTAATGAGGTGCTTCTCATTAGAGGAGAATTAGATCATATTGAGAGCAGCAACTCTCATTATGATCTGCAGTTCCACCAGGTGTTTGCTAATTGCTTCTGGCTAGTCTGAAGGAGCCGAGTGGCTTCATAGAGGGCTGCTGTGAGAAGCTTAGAAGCTTACACAGCTGAATGGTTGCAATGGAGATTAAAGAGTTTCTAAAATAAACCAATGTTACTAGTTTATAGTAGTTTATCCCACATTATTAGTCTTAATCCAAAGTGTTTGGGGGCTGAAAGTGTTTCTGTCCTACCTGCTCTTTGATCTCCTGAAGCTTGTTGCTTTGCTCCCGGATGTCATGGAGCAGTTGAAGAGCTTTATCATCTTCCTGGGTCACTTCCATGCGTGCTTGTTCCAAACTGCGCTTCAGACTCTAAAAATGAACGCATAAATCAGTTGGATGTGTTTGTTTGTTGTACCTGGGTAAACAGTAATACAAGATTATTTAAAAACAAAATGCAGTTCTTAGTCAGGTTTCCTTTAAAATGTAGTCCATTAACTTCAGTCATTTTGAAAGATAATTTCCTGACTGAATTCATGATACCGATTTGTTTTCCAATTCAATAAAAGGATTTCATGAGCTATCTGTTTTTTAACTACCCGGCCACTCACACTGCATTCTGTGATGTATGTTGCCAAGTCCTGCTCCAGGATTGTCCTCTGGGTCTCGGAGGCCTTCAGCTCGATGTCTTTCTGCTGGAGAACTGACTCAAGGTCAGACATCTTTCTCTGGACCAGTGAGATTTCTTGTTCAACCTGGATGGTACGGCACAGACATGAGGGTGGCCTTCAGTGGCGTATGGAGGGTGATGACTGTCTTGCCGTGCTGGAAGAAGTCAGCTGAGGGGCAGACAGACTGACGGAGCCGACTAAGTGAGAAGGCACGAGATGAGGTGTGCTATCAGAGCTGGAAGCAAAGAATGGCTTAAACTAACACTAACACTGCTTTCCCATGCAACTATATGTTACTACTGCTTCTAAAAACAGCCCAGGTTTTTTTTGGCAATAAAGTAATGTCTTTTGGTTTTTGTAAAAATTGCCCCTTTCAAAACTCTCAAGAAAGTAACATCACAAACCAGCAGGAACTACCCCTCACCTGGCAACCCAAGCAAATCAAAGTAGCTCTGCTTGTCACCTAGCAATCCAAGCTTAGCTGCAGGACGTTTGGTCAGCTTGAAAAAGACAAGTGTTTTGTTGTTGACTTACTGTATTTAGAAACCACTTGCTGCATTCTTGTTGGTTGTGCTGGATGCTCCACTTCTGCTTTTCAAAGAAATATGGCTGTATAATTGCATTGAGAAACCAGACGTTGAGTTTGGGGGCGTGGCCAGCAGCAGATTGTTTGAATTTAAAGTGACCAGGCGCCCTAAAACAGCTCATTTTGAAAGGAGCTCAACAAAGGCAAAACTGAGCATCTCATTAAGAATGAGGAGCCTAACCTACATGAAGATGTAATGAAAGCAGCAGAGATTAGCACCGCCCACTGGCTGGGATAGCAGTTGATTGCCATGGTAATTAAATGTGGATTGGGACAGCCGTTATTACATCGACTTTTTTTTTGGAAACTCCTTCTGTTGCTTGGGATGTGATGCGACAGGTGCTGCTTCCCTCTCAAAAGCTGTTTGATTTCCTACATCTGAAGGAAAACTTGTCATCTTCACCAATATTCTCCCAGACAAAATAAACACTTTTGTGTCATTATGTGTTTCAGAGAGGTGAAATGACAACACATTACTTGTTGCTGGTTTTTCAGACGAACCTTTACCAGCCTAACACCTAAATATACGTGAATGTGTGTGCATGTCTGGGTATATGTATTTGCTGTTCCCCATATGACACTGGGATTAGTGGGAGATTTGCTTTTATAGCAGAGTGGAAGTGTGGACTGGAGGGAAACAGCAGTGATCACAGCACAGTCACAGATAATCACAGTAGTCAGCATGCAGTATGGCTGATCTAACACACAGTAAGAATCAGAACAGAGCATGTCCTTGCAAACACATGCAGTCGCAATGTGGCCTTTTCAGGCACAAAAACCAGAGTCACCAGAGCAATGGAAGCAAGAATTAGTAAGCAATCACAACATGCAATCTAAAAATATATATATAAAAAAGAAAAATCTGTAGCTCTGAAGATTTTAAAGACATTTAATTTTAGATAAAGATTGGGATTTGGCTGTTACGACAACAAATTTCACTGGATAATAAATTATTGTTTTGATCCTATTTTAAATTGACATAATGATAATGGCATAATGATGTAATCTTGCCTTCTGAAAGACTAATAAACTTTAACTTTGTACTGAACACTCGACACTGGAACTGGAAGACATTTTAAATATCCCAAATAAAACATGGCAACCAAAAACAATAGACTAAATTAAACCACAAACGACTCAAACCATTAATAAAATGCATCATAAAGTCTGTAATCAAAAATGTTAATCATCAGGTTATTTTAATTTATCATACAACTACAATTGATTAACTGCTTGTTGTAACAGGCTTAGCTGGGATGTTTTAGAGCATGACTTAAGCCACAGGTGCTGAACATGGTCATAGGTCGGAGATTTTCCTACTTTTAAAACAATATTGTTGGATTACAATGCTTAGAAATTAGGGTGTAGCAAAACTTCATTGTAAAATCTAATTATAATAAGACACCATATTTCTTATCAAAGCATTTCTGTCCCTTAACACTACTTTAGTGCTGCCAGCACGTAATGTCATCTGGTAATAGAAGCACACCTTAAGATACTATTTCAGGCCCCAGTTAATAAGGTGGAATTAAGCTTGACAAAATGTCTGTAACATTTTATTCTACAGTAAGTAGTTGTTAAGGGGTCCTATTGTGTTGACAGACTTAACTAAAGCAAGCACACTTCTTGTGATCAAGTAGCATGCTTGTTAGTTAGCACTGGGAGAATACAGGGACTAGCTGTTAGCTATCAATAATGCAGAAGTTGCCATCTGCTTCAGCTTCCCATCGACACAAAACTAAATGGTTGTTCAGAGTTTTTATGAGTCTGGCTGCATATCTAATTCAAAATCTCAAACACTTGAACTCATCAAACTGGGCTGGATTATTTTACACCGATTGCACATTCTCCAAAAATATAGTTGGTGGAACCTTTATTCTGGTAATGAAAATAAAAACTGGAGGTTTAGTTGTTTTTTTATATATTTACGTATATAATTATACTCTGAAACCTTACACTGTCCTCATAAACCAATTTGCATTTTCAGTTGGATATATTGTTACAGCCCTAACAACAGACAGACAGAAATGCTCTCAAAAGTTAAGCAGGCACATCTAACATATTATGAAAAAGTTATATTATTTTGTAAATGATTTCAGGAAGTGAAACTCATTAAATACATTTATAATAAGTACAATTTCTTGACTGAAATATTTTAGTCTCTCTTGTAGTTTACATTTAAGAGATTTCCTGTGCCTTTAACTGGTCTCAGTCTGGGTCAGTAGGACACAAACAAGGAGAAAACTGCTGACTACACCACTGACACATTTCACAAAAGGTCATTGCTAAAGAAGCTGGTTGTTCAGGGAGTTCTGTATCCAAGCTCATTCAGAGAAAGTTGAGTGGAAGAAAAACGTGTGACAGGAAAAATTGCAGCAACAACAGGGAAACCGCAGCCTTCAGAGTACTGTCGAGAAAATCCTTTCAGGAATTTGAGGGAGCTTTAGAAGGAGTGAACTGAGACTGACAATCTGCATCAAGACGGGTCCAATAAATGTAACATTTCTCATGTCAAGTTCCTCCTAAACCACAGAGAACATTAGAGATGACTTATCTATAAGCCATAGTCATATAAATTACACAAAATAAATGATTAAAATATTTGTGTAACAAGTGTATATGTAAGTTTCACTTTCTGAAAAAGTTACTGAAATATTGAACTTTTTCATAATATGGTAATTTTTTAGGATGTACTAATAAGAAAACTGTTGTTTATATACCACAATAAAATATCATGGCATAATAAAACAATGATGAGTCTCTGTTATAATGATAACCAACAAATATGATTAAATGCACCTGCTTTTGCATGCTCTCTTAGTGAAGCAGTTTTGGTAAATGGTGAATGATCTGTGTTTGGATACGCGTTATCAAGTCTGTGGTCCCAACAGTGGTGGGAAGTAACGAAGTACAAGTACTTCGTTACTGTACTTAAGTACAATTTTCGTGTATCTGTACTTTACTT
>CAEGAF010140106.1:0-15313 GCA_903067075.1 Micropoecilia bifurca
CTCCAAACCTGCCTGGAAGCTGCTGCTCTCCAAAGCCTCCCTGGTCCTGGATCAAGCTCTGGATCTGCTGAGCAACATCGTAAGATTGACTTTTGGTTCCAACCAGCAGTTCTTCGGTTCAGTTTTCAGGCCGTTCACTGATATTTAAAAGACAATTTTTTCTTCTGAAATGTGCTAAACATAATAATTTCAGAGTCAGTAACAGTGGATTGACTATTACCATCTACAAAAATTTCTCACCTATTATATGACAAAAACAAATTATTGGGCTGAAAATATATATTAATATAAAGTACAATAACCCGTATTGATGTATGTAAACACACCTTGTTGTACCACCTCCAATCAAGATCTTTTTTTAGCTAAACATTCAACCAGGATCATTTCTTGTTGCAGACGCTCCGTCCTGACCATCCTTCTGCCTCCATGATCCTGGACTCCATACGAGAACTCCGGCTGGATGTCGTCAGCATGACCGTCCTCAACAATCCCATCTTTGTCCAGATGTGGTTCGGCCGCCGCCTTCATCCGTTCCTGCCAGCTGTTTCTGACGACTTCCTTTCATGTGTGGCCATCAAATCACTGAACTGCAGCACCTACCAGTACATGTAAGATGGATACATTTAATCTTTCATTCCTTTTTTTTTTAGATTTTATTATTTGTGTTAATAATATCTTTTCCATTTTCAGTGTGAAGACATTCAACGAAGTTCAGTCACACATGTTGCCTGAAAGGCAACTGTCTGTCTCTACACACTTCATCACAATTTATCTGACAAAAAACAACACTGCAGGTAGGAACCTTGCAACAGTTGACGTACTGAAAGAGTGAAAGAGTTCTTGTAATGTAAGACCAGGCATCATATGAGTAAAATTGCATTAAAGTTACAATAACATTCAACTTAGAAATTGTGGTCTTAGAGAAACTGGTAGAATTATTTCTGAAAGGTAGCTTTATTTAGTATTGTCTTGGGACAGAACGTCTATGAAAAGTATTTGTTTTAATATTTTCAGGGACAAAATTATGAAATTGTCTAAAATTTAATATAAGCACAGTAAAAACAATTAACTAACAAACAGATCTAAAAAAAACCATGAGAACAAAGACCAGCTTTTCAGTACATTTAAGTAATTGCACCATGAAATATAAAAACGCTGCAGTTCTTCTACTTTTTTGGTAGTGTGGAGGAGGGTGGGGAGCTAAATACTTTATGAAACAGTCAATGAGTAAAATATTTTAAATCACTATATAGTTCAACCTACTGATGAACTAAATAAGTAAGCAGATGCAAAACAAGACCATTTTCTTTGCGTAGCACATTTCCAGGGGTGATGTGACCCAAAGTGATTTACATAAAGTGTTATGAATTCAAAGTGACTAAGATAATATCAGCTCGTTGCAGAATGGAACAGTTAATGAAATAACCATTTTTGTTTAAGTATTACTGCTACATATTTTTTTCTTAAACTTTTGGAATTTAAAAAGAATATGAATAACTGCTATATTATACTATAATGACATAGTTACTATTATAGTTGTATTTTTTTTATAATTTCACCCTCAATTAAAACAGTAGTTTGCTTTGTTTCAAGTAACGTCAATAAGACCATGATTTTCATGTTTGTGTAATCATTTGTTGTTAATTTTGTGAAACTTGTACTTTTGCCCAAGTCAAGTCTCATCAAATCTACTGTTCTGAAAGTTGACACCGAAAACTTTTTGAACATCTTTCTTGTCTTACGTGATGAAATATGAAAGCATATAGAAGTGGTTGGCGTCTCCCCAGAAGGGTAACGATTAGCTTTAGAATGTGTGTTTGTTTGTGTGGCTCAGATCCATCCTGCAGCTCCAACACAGTCGGCAGCAGCGATTGGCTGCAGAAGAACCTGGGAGGCTTTTCTGTTTTCATCTCCATCCAGGATCTGCAGAAGTTCTACCCCAACTTTTCACCAGTGAGTTCTGTCGCATGGCTTCTTTTCCTGTTATTTCAAGGCTTTTTCTTTTCTGTCTTTATAGTCAAAACTCTGGCATTACTATAAACATGGATGCCTTTGTTTGTGTGCAGATAGAAGCACTGGCCTTTCTGTCTGTCGGACAGCTGGTGGCCTTATCCACCATACCTGGGCAGCTCAAGACTGATGCCGACGTTGCCATGGTGATGAAATATGTCCCAGACCCAATGTTGGCCCTCTTCTTTGATGAGTTCTCAGTCGCCATTAGGGTATGCAAAACATCATACCTTAACAGCAGAGTGTTGGCTGCTGTAATTTAATCTGTTTTAAAAATGTTTGTTTGTTTGTAGATAGTCTATGATTTTGAATTTTTTTGTTTGTTTGTTTTTTTTCCTATAGGGAAATGAACACATGATACCCTCTGCAGTGAGGTCCGCCATGCTGGAGGTTGTGTTCAATCGTGCAAACCTGTCCAATCCCTCTGTGGAGGACTCGGTGGTATCCCAGTGGCTTAGTAATCGACTGCCTCCCCTGGTCATAAGCCTGATCCCCTCCCAAGTCAACCAATACTTCCAGATACTGGCGGGAAGGAACTGCAGCATTGGACAGCAGGGGTGAGTGGAAAGGCAACAAGCACTTGCATAAATTACATTCAACACAGTGGTTGCAACAGGAGAAGGTGTAAAAAAAAAATGTTCAAGGAAGGGGACTTTCATACATCGGTGCTGTGTTTCAGTAAAATGTTTTATTTTGATTAAAATCTTCTCCAAAAATTAGTATAATGTTTGTTTTGTCTGTTTCAGTGTAACGCTCCTCAATTCGACAATCTCAAATCTCACTGCGGATTCCCAGAAAGAAATCTACAACCACATCATTCTGGCACTGAAAGGTAAAGAAACTGCTTGTTGAAAGTCAGCTGAGCAGCAAAACTCGAGCATACGTATGTAAAGATCTTTGTTAAATCTTTACAGTAAGCTTGCTTCATATCTGCAAAGTCAGAAGTATTTTGTGGTCCAACACAGACTGCAAGCCGTTTAGCTGAGCGCTACATTGAGGCTGCTGGGAAATAGACTTAAATAGTCAGAGTGAACAAACTACAGCGAATTATTGAAAATCAATTTATATGGTGTTATATTAAAGAAATGTCTCCAAAAACAAAACCTACACATCACCTGAAAATCCTGTTTTGTTGATAGCCCCTCCAGCTCTCCGCTGCTACGGTAACAGCAGCTTCTACAGCTTCGTCGAGGACTCGTTCTTGGGATTCCAGTTCCCCAACCTGACCACCTTCCTGTCCCTCATGCCGCGTGACCGGAAATATATGGTGTGTTGAGATAAAAGCTTTCAGGTATTGGCAGAAATAAAGACGACCTTTATTTATGTGACTTCTGATTTTCCAGCTGGTGAACTCCATGCCTCCATCACATCTGGGGAACCTGCTGCGTCGGCCAGACGTTGTCGACGACAAAGCGCTGCTCTGTGGTCTCTACAGCACTTATGTTCAGACACCAGTGTTTTTGGAAACTGTATGTAACACAACCTGTTGGAATCTCAAACACAACATCGGGATGATGTGTGCAAACACAACAACCTGTTAATTCACTGCAGGAGTCACTGCCGGTAGACGTCAGGCGCGCCACCCTGCCCTGCGTTTGGCCCATGGCCCTCAGCAGCACCAGCAGGTCAGAAGTCAACGCTTGGTTTGACCGAAGAATCCGAAACTACTTGGTCTTCCTCTCAAAGAGTCTGATCAGTCCAGATGTTACACACAACACCTCATGTCTGGCCTTCCAGAAACTGTATGTTTCCAAACAGCTTTTCTTTTTTTTCCCTCTCTTTTTGAAGTTTTTGTTTCTGTGTCCTGATTGAATCTTGTGCCGTTACAGTGTCTCGGTTCTTGGTCAGTACAACTACACCGCGGTGGACTTTGTGCGGGAAGATGTGTTCAGCACCATCAGGGATTACCTCCAATCAGGTGAGTTCGAATGCAGCAACAAAGTAACCTTAAATTCCTACTTATTTTGCTTTGTTTTTAATCATTTCACTTTTAAGTTGTCAGTTTGTAATTCTGATACCTACAAAGGGTCCATGTAGGGTAAATATGAGGAATGATGTGCAAGGTAACAAGTCTTCTGATAGTACAGCCAGGTCAATATTAATCACCTTATCAATATTAAGTTTTTATATCTATAGCTATGCTATAGGTATCTCCATGGATACTTGTTAAATGCAGATAGAGAAAGTTCCCTATGAATGCAAGCAAGTCCTCAGAAAAACCTGTTAGTCAAACCCAACCTGTAACTCTTGTAACAACCCCTCAGACAAACTCAATTACCCTTTAAAAATATATTCCATAAATTTCCCTCTCAGTACCCAAAAAGTATAAATGTTTCTATAAACAGGTAGAACCTTGTAAGTACACACCAGTATCTCAAAAGTACCTCATAAGTATCCTGTGGGTACACACTCTTGGCATCTTGTTAGTACTCTGTCAATGAATTACTCTTCATTTGTCATAAATATAAAATCCTTGAACCTAAACATTTTTAACCTGTCACCATAGCAACACCAAGATGTTACAACCCCAACGACCCAGAGCTGAACTCCACGGCTTGGTTTGCTGAGTACATCGGACCTTTCATGCCGTTCCTCACTCTTGAGATTCTTAAGACCTTCGGATCGGATCAGGTACTGAATCTGGAATTGATCTCTTAAATGAGAAATAATAGGAGACACAGATTTTTATTGTCCCTGCTTTTATTGTTCCTGCTCCTTATAGACCCTGCAGGTGTTCACGGTGAACCCCCTGAACATCGCACTCCTCAACCACTCGGTTTTACCTCAGAACCTCACCGACTACTACACTAAACTGGTCTACCAACAAGACAGCAACTTCAACCCACTTCTGTGCGTTTATCACCAATTACTAAGATGTTGCAAAGGTGTTTTTTTGTTTTTTTGTCCTTATTGTGTTATTTTGATATATTCTCTGCAGCCTTCCTATATTGTCCCGGTGCGTCGCTTCGCCCATGGCATTCACCCAGCTGACTCCAGGAGAAAGCTTGTTCGTGTTGCACAACCTCACCATTGTCTGCCAAGATCTCGATCCACAGGTAACAGGAACACAGAGGGAAAACAAAAACTCGAGAGCCGACCTAAAGAACTTAAAAACATAAATTGTATCTTCATTTCCGTTACAAAGGTACTCAAAGCTGTTGAAAAAATAAAATTTTGCAAAAGGGGTGTTTCCATTAAATAAGTCTTTTCAGGCAGTATATCTGGTTGTTGTTCATGACTTGTGTGATGCAAAAAGCGTGTCTCCGTTGCTGTTTTGCGAATTATGCAGAAGTCAAAAAACCACTTGGCGGAAAAAATATTTTTAGCAAAATAATTTTTCAAAATTGACGTGTTTCTATTTAGTATATTTATTTTGGTAAATCCAAAAGGCGCAATTATACGATCAATGGAAAGATAGCTACTGTCCAGCATTTTCTCTTTTGTATTGCAATAGTTTCTGAGAGTTTTTTTGGAGAAATAAATGTTGCATTGTGTTATTCCGTCACCTCAAATGGGAATTCACATTATCCCAATAGCTTAAGTTTCTCTCTAAGGAAACCCACCAGATTGCATCACGTCAATTATGAATAATATTATTGTGTGCCAAAATAGGAGTTAAACCAGAAAAATCTGCTGCATGACACAACATCCTGTCAAAGAAATGAAAAATAAGACTTGAAAAGGTTTTTATTTTTTTCTTTGCATCTGTAGATTTCTGCTGCTCTGACGAGCAACTTGGGTGATAACATCGACTCCAACTCCATCTCTGCTCTCGGCAATATGAGCACCAACTTGTCCAAGCGGCAGATCAAGGCCATCCAGCCACAGCAGCTGGTCAACGCTCTGTTCACACTCAGCAACGTGATGGGCTGGAATGGAGGACAGGCAAGGAGCATTATCGAGTCTCTCTTGACCGTGATGCAGGTATAGCTTCTCCCTTCGCCCATTTCATCTTGCTCTTGACCAATTTTCATGCTTAACACTCTCCGTATGCTTCCTTTATCCCACCAGATCAACAGCTCTTCGTCACTTTTTACGCTGGGTTCTCTCATCATTGGTGTGCCCTCCAGAGTTTTCAGGAAAATCCAGGGCTCTGAGATTTTGGTTGCCTCCAGAAACCCCTCACTTGTGGGATACATGATCTCTGCTCCAAAGATCGTCCAGCAGATTTTTGTCACCCAGGTATGCCTGCGTGATTTATGGTACAGGTTTTCATTATCGGGGGGAAAAATGAAAGGGGCAGAATTATATAAAATCAACTTTTTTGAACTTTGCATCATGTTACATTGTTATTCCGTCATCAGTAACATACCTGGAGTATTGCCTTGATTCTTTCTGAATCTCAATGAATGTTTGAGAAAATCCTTGAATCTCCATGGCAACAATTCAGCTGTGCAAAATGCCTGGGTGTAGCTCCGCCTTTGAGGATGAAGCTTCACTTTCCAAGCTTCCAAGTTGTCCCCTCACAGAGCAGCCCTCCCCATCAACTCCCCCATTCAGCTCCTTCAAACTAGCCAGAAGCAATTAGTAAACATCTGATGGAACTTCATGTCATCTCACCTCATGATAGGAGCTACTTCTCTGTTAAAAGGATTGTTAAGAGGGTTAATAGAGGAGCCATGTTGTGAAAGCGCAGTTTCAGAAAGAGCAGGAGCTTCTTAAAGGGACAGATGCCCAATTTCAGTTACAAAGTCAAATTTCTTTTTAAGTCATATTTGAAATAATACAACATTTTCATGACAACTGAAAATAACAGGAGTACTAGATTGTGCAATGAAATGGCGCTATGTAGCTAGAAAATACATAATCCTCCCCCTTTAAATGAATCTAAAATGGATTTAAACAAAGTTTGATTAGAATCTTAATTTTGGATGTAGCTAAGTTTGAATAACCTACAACTGGATGCTCATCATTCCTCTGCCAGATTTTATCGGTGAACATCACCGGAGAGGCGATCATCCAGAACGTTCCGGACGAAATGGCCACTGAGATCCCTCGGGTTTTCCTGCAGAACTTTACAGCCAGCAGCATCACAAAACTCAACAAGAAGAAATGGAAACGCCAGCAGGTAGAGGAGATCTTTCTTCGCTAAAAACCTGTAGAGTTTTTTTTTCTCTCATTTGTATGTTACCAGAAGAACAACTACTTGAGTTTACAACTTTGTTTTGTCAGGCTGAGCTGTTTTTTGGCGTAATCGCAGTGGAAAGCTCCACGGCCGTCCTGGGAAGTGCGAACAAGTAGGTTTAACAAACAGTCTGGTGTGAAAACATGTGGTCTTTTCTCTGCTTGTGTTAAGTGATCCCAACATGTATTTGTGTGTTTGTGTAGCCTGTCTTCCTCTGTGCTGCAAGGATTCACATGCACAAGTGTGAGAACGATTCAGAAGACACAGGTCAAGAATCTGGTCAAAGCCTGTCGGCGCAAAGGCACAGACAAAGTCAAACTGGTGGAGTCTCAGGTGAGAGTCTGGGAATGTAATTGTTTTGATTGTGTTAAGAGAAAAATCTACTATAGTTCTGCTATTGTACAAGACTATAGCAGAAAATAATGTACAGTTATTAGAAATGTGCATATCAGACTCACAGCCCAAGGGATTTGCCAGTGGATCAAATTATTTTTCCATAAATGTACATATTTTTTCTAGAACTATAAGAACACAGCATACAGAACCCTACATATCTATGCAGACGTTGTACCCAGGTGTTTAATGCTGTAATTAACTTGGTTGTTTCTGTTTATGATTAAGCGGTGAAGGGAATATGCAACACGAGTTGGTAACAGGTAAATGCATTTTGTCTCATCAGTTGACCTGCATGTTCAACCAAATCAGAGGAGAACCAGACATCACCAGCTTTGAACTGTTCCCTTCAGATGTGCTGCTGTACTATGAGTAAGTCCTCTTGCAATATCTAATTAGTGTTGGACTCCTGATTAAATGCTGACTTGTTGATGTCCTTCTCCCTGAACGCCAGC
Source organism: Micropoecilia bifurca (assembly GCA_903067075.1). Lineage (NCBI taxonomy): Eukaryota > Metazoa > Chordata > Actinopteri > Cyprinodontiformes > Poeciliidae > Micropoecilia > Micropoecilia bifurca. Next base: position 7,984 of record CAEGAF010140106.1, read on the forward strand.
TACTCGCTGGTGCCCCAGAGCAACTGCAGCCGCTACTTTGAACAGCTCAGCGACGCCGACTTCTCCGTGTTCTCCTCAGAACTCAGCTACAAGCGGACCGCTCTGTTTGATAACGCCAGGAGCTGCCTGGTAGGGTCACCCAAAAACTATCGTTGATCACAAGAATCAATGTCTTCATAATTTAATCCTCTGTAATTCTAAAAAAAAGAAAATAGAGACATTAAAAAGGTTAAAAGATATTAAAAATCAACTATATTGATTTTAGAAGCCAAAATTGTTTGAAATTGTTGTTGATTCTCAACAGTGACGTGGCCATAGACAGTTGGGGTTGAAAATGTGATTTTGTCCCCCACCACCACCAAAAGTCAAGTCATTTTTGCCAAAATCATTTTTGGTTTTATAAAAAAACAAAAGTAAAAAAAAAACAAAGACTTTAGCCATTGTTTTAGGATGGTGATAATATCATATGTAGATTAGCATTATGTCAACACTGCATATCAGCAGATGACAGAAATGCTCCTTTTGTTGTTTCGCAACTGCCATAATAGCACATTTTTATTCATTGTTTCAAGTTTATTTTTTCAGAAATGTAATAATATATAATATATTATATATAATGTAATATATCAATTGATATTTAAAACTGAATACATGGTATTATAAGCAAGGAGCTTATTTACATCTCTAGTCTAACTGGCTGGTTGATCTATGTGATGTTTAACAAAAAGCAGCCTCAGACTACTGCACAAAAACATTCATAAAGTAAAAAAGGGGATAATTATACAATTGCTTGCCATTTGTAGCCTGTAATGGTTCAAAAAGTTAGCTTAATAACGCTAAAAACAGAGTTGCACACACTTAGGCTACGCTAAGCTAAACAGGCTAATTGTGTGGCTAGAAAAATTAGCCTGTGTCCATGTCATGACCTCACAAACAACATTAGCTTCTAGCTTTGCAAACCTATACAGTATTTTTACAAATGTGTAAAAATTAACTTTTGAAAATGTTTTCTCAGTTTTATTCTGCATTTTTCAATAATTAACAAAAATGCAGCCTCACACAGTTTGATGTTATGCTATGCTAGCTTGAGTAGCAAAGCCTCTTGATAAAATGTACTGGCAGCCAGTTAGAAAGAGGAATATGCCAAATAACATTTCAATACATTATCTTAATTTATATTTTATAATAATGATTAAAAATAGGTTGGATATGGTGATTAAGAAATTATTAGATTAAATGTATTTATTTTTTCTCATCTTCCGTCAATTTTCTGAGGCCCACCTCAGAAAATTGAGGTGGGCCTCAATTTTCTAACAATAAAGTTAGAACAATAAAATGTTCTAACTTTATTGTGCTCATGTCTGACTTTTCATCTCAGGGCATAACAACCACAAACCTGACTAAAGACCAAGTAACAGTTCTGGGAAACATGTGCTGCTACCTGAGCCCCTCTTACATTCTGAACTCTGATGAATCCATCTTGGAGAAACTGAAGACCTGCCCGAATCTTTCTGCCGCTCAGGCGGCCGCAGTGCAGGCCCGTCTGATCAGTGGGACCACTAGATATCGGTAAAGATCTGTGTCTTTGGCAGAAATTTGTTGCCTTTTTCGACCTTTAAAAAAAACAAAAAAATTATTTTTTTTGTTTTTCATAACCAGACTGGCTGGAACATGGACTGAAACAACGCTGAGGAACCTCGATACATTTCCTCTGTATATGTCTTCAGGTTTCTATGACAATTTTGATCTAGTAAGTCACTGCTTCAAAGAAAAGATCTTTTGTATGCAGACGAAAGAACATGAATGATTACTTATTTTTTCTCTTGATTTTGCTGTTTTTCCTGCTTGCAGACCACGAAGCGCTCATTCTTAAAATACTACCTGAAAGTCCTCAAAACTGATGGAGTCAGCAGAGCAAAGATAGGGGCAATGAAAGAAGAAATAAGAAAATCCATTAGAAGCAGACTTAAGCGACAGACAGGTCAGTTGACAATCCTTTCTTCAGTTTTTTTTATGCTTGTTCATCCAGTAATGATTGATTTCTTCCTCTTGTTTCAGTCACTGAATGCACAGTAGGAAACATCACCCTGGTCACCATCAGTAGTGCCATCTTTCCCTTCGACTACAGCGACATCAATCAGTTCAACAGCTGTCTCAGTTCTGGGGTCGTCAGGGACAACCTGGAGATCATCACCCAGAAGGTGGATCAAGTGGATTACCTCAAGATTGTTCTCACCAAGCTGCAGGAGGTGAGCACATGGAGCGTGATGATCCACTGGACCAGTTCACTGATGTGCTAGGTTAACATTAGCATGCTTGCTCTTCATTTTGATACGACTTGTTGATGATTTGACTGGCAGCATATTTCAGTGCAGTTCAAGTTGAACTGTGGCAAAAAAAAAAGTTCTAATGCTTTTCTGTATTGCATATTTTCCACCCTAAGTGGGTCCCAAACGAGTATTAAGAAAATAAAAATCCACTTTTCATCCACTGGGTCAACTTGAAACCTATTTTACAATCCTACTCAAATGGGTCGCATTGTTTGGCAGCAATCTTTAATTCTACCAGATTCTCTAAGTCTTTTTTGGTGGGGGAAGAGGAATTCAGTTAGTGGTTTTTTTAGGTTACATTTTGTGTACTTTCTGATTTGTGTCTAATTTAATAACTCATCTGTTGCTCATCTATGTCTATACAGTGCATTAATATTTCCTTAACCATTTGTGCTGTTCAAAAATAAATGTTTACCATTTTTAATTTTGTTCACTATGATGGAAACTGACGCACCGTGGAAACAAAACTTGAGAATTTTCATTTTAACTTTTAATAAGAGCACAATCAAAGCCATTAAGTTACATTGATTACTCAGAGACAGAGATAAAGCCATCCTCAGTCTGTGTCTTAATTTGGATGTTTCTCCTTTAATTCTTTGTACAACTTTCTGTATCTAGGCGTACAGCACCACCGTCCCTGAAGACCAGGTCCAGATCTTGGGCCCGGCGTCGCACGTTGCCTCGATAGATCAGATCAATACATGGAACATCACTCAGGTGGACACGCTCGCATCTCTGATGGACACCACATATGGAGCGTGGGATCCAAGCTTGGTGGGCAAACGGTTAAATGTGTTCTGCTCGTATTTTCCGTCGATAGGCCTGTTTGTTCACATCAGTGCTCGTTTCTGCTGCTTCAGGCTAAAGCTATCATCTCTAAGTATCTGAGCGTGGGAGGCAACAAACTTGAGAGCGCCGAGCTTAATGCTATCGGAGGACCAAACTTGTGCTCTGTGGATGCTGCGGTTCTTAGCAACATTTCTCAGCTGAGCTTGAGGTAAGTACTCTTTTTTTTTGGTTTGTTCTACTCTTAATCTCACTGGATTATCAGGGTTTGGTTGAGGTTGACTGACTTTTCTTGGGTCGCAGAACCATAACCACATCTTATGAAATAAACTTCATCACAAAACACTACTTAGTAATATGAGTATAATTAAAATGTAGCATAAATGTATTGTGTATTGATTTTAATAATCAGATGGTGTAATATTGCAGCTGGTTAATATGGAGACTATTTTATTTAGAATTTTTTTAAGCATCCGTTTTGTTTTGTTTTTTTACCATTATGGACAGAAAGAAAAAAACTTAAATTTTTGTGATTTAGCAATTATCCAGAAAAAAACTTTTAAAAGTCAGAACATTTACAAAAGTAAAAAATGTCCAACTTTTGAAATTCAAAAATTACCCTGTTTTTTTGGGGGGGTGGAGGGGGGTTGTGGAAAATGTCTGTTTTTGTGGGAAATGTGAGTTTTTAGCAGACATATAATCCTCCCTTTTTCTGTTTACTATGGCCTTAATATGCCATCGTAGTTTGCTCATAATTTTCTAAATGTGACATGATTGTTGTGAAGCAGTTTGGTCAGCTGATACTGTTGTAAATGTGTTGCATGAATAAACTTTGACTTGACTAAATTTACTGGATCTATCCTTGTTCTGGTTAATAGTTCCTACTAAAAGGTGATATTGAAGTTCTCTTCTGCTTGCTGGTTATTCTGGCGAACAAAAAACATTTTAAAAACATTTAACAATATATTATCACTCTGATTAATTTCATTTTTGGACTTGTTTAAGTCTGATTTATTGAAAATCTAATGTTTCATTGACACATTTCAAACATATTTTTTGCACTTTTTGCTGTCTCAGAGATGCCGATGCTTTGGATGTGTCCAACTGCACCAGAGACAAACTCAAAGTGCTCTTCAACATCGCCCTTCAAGCGTTTCAACCAACCTCCAGAGCAAACGCTCCATTGTACCAGCTCATACAGTCATACCTGGGTGAGCAGACACACACACACACACACACACACACACACAAACCTGCAGCAGTAAATGGAAAACCTCTCTTAAAGATTGAGCTAAACGTAAGCACCTTTTTTTTGTCCTGTAGGAGGCGCACCTTATGCTTTTGTTCAAGGTTTGACAGCCTCTGACGTCAATATGGACCTGCAGACATTTATTAACCTGGACGAGAGTGTGGTACAGGTCAGTGTCATCTGTTTTTTTTTTAATGTATTTGTTCTGGTAACGGTGTAAGTTTCTTTTTATGTCTCAAGTATGAAATTTTCTTTTCTCTCCATAGAGTCTGAGTGTTAGCGAAGTTAGAGCTCTTCTTGGCAACAACCTGCGTGACTTAAAGAGCTTCGAAAATACGCCGATAGTAAGAAGCTGGATCTCAACCAGGCTACAATCAGAACTTGACACACTGAATATTGGGCTTACAGGAGGCCGAGCAAGCAGCTCACCCTCTACCAACCCGACTTCCACCCCTACTGCAAAACCAACTACAACACCCACAACTGTCAAAACCACCAAAGGTGAGTCTTACTCAAGGACGTTCTCAGTGGAAACAATATTCAGAACAAATGATTTCATCGACAGAAAACTGTCGTCGGCATTGATGGAAGGATGTTGCAACAACCTTAACAGTAGCTGCGTTTCCATTACAGACGAGCACAAAGCTTTGGCAATATTCCACTAATGTAAAAAAACAACAACAAAAAAACAGTGGAATATTGCATTTGTGGTGTCGCCATTAATTGAGTAACGCAATTAAGATCACATGTGTCCACCTCAGTGGGATAGAAACCAACATTAGCTATAACTATTCCTAGGCTGTACTGGAGTCTCCGGAGATTGTCACACACTATCTTCAATTTCATTAAACATATAATTGCACAAATTCAAATTATGAAAGTAAATTTCTGAATTAACCCATAGCAATAATAAAAATACAAATAAAAAATACTTTTTGATAAAGTTCTTTGTGCTAGGATGAGGTGATTTTTCTTCTGTGTGAATTTTTTCCCCACATCATACAAGTCATGATCAACAACCAGATGTTTCTACTGGTGGAAAAGATGAAGAAGATGGCAGGAAGTAGTGGGAGGATGATGGCGTGGCATGTTTTTTCTTAAGGAATCAACATATTCACAAGTGACTTTAGCTGCGTTTCTTGTCAAATGGAAACACTGCAATTGCAAAATTGCTTATTCGACATTGGCAGAATATCAACAAAGTAAAAAATAGTGACTAATTTTTAACATTTTTAATCATATTAAATAGTGAAACACACAATATTGCATGTCATTAAACACAAACCTTTCCACAAAGTTTGAATGAAAAAAAACTATTTTTGTCAACCTATATTTCTAATAAAAAGTAAAACTTTATTTGCAAATCTCTAATATGCTATAAACATTCCATTACTTTTTTTTAATTAAGCTTTGAATCTTTTTGAGTGAGAAGCAAAAGATTTGACAAGCTGCCCAGATGTTTATTGAAAAGTATAAAGCGGTTCCCAAATGTTCAGGTTGACCTTTTGAGCCCCAAAACAGATTCAGCATTTCACCAAACGACATAGCATGGTTTTGGTTTTTTTAGCAAACGGTTCCCAGGAAACACATTTTATGTAGGATATTTTCTGGTTAAAATGAGGTTATTAGAATTTTTTATGTGTAACCATTAAAGGGAAATTTTAACTGTTCTGAGAGTCTAAAACCTGTTTCTGTTTTAGGTGCCGGGGCCCGGATCCATGGAGACGTTGCTGGCCTCACCTTCTTTGTTTTCCTCGCGCTCCTCGTCTCGTCCAATCGGATTGCTATCTGAAGAAATGCACGGCTGATTATCAAACATGCACTTTAGGCTAAAATCAATGCTTGAATTAATGGGTGAAATAATTTTTAGATTTATGTGTAATTGAAAACAAATATTGTGCCATTTGCGTAGTTTATAATGAACAAAAATATTTCCTGAACAAAAATGGGTGCAAATATTGTGCTTGTGATTACTTAATTCTTTGCTATAAAACCTTTTATGTCTTATCTATAATACCAGATCTACTTCTTATACTACAATTTGCTGTTGGTATTTGTGAAGGGGGATATATTCTGTGTTTTTATCCTCCATATTTTACTTCTGATACCTCATATGAAGGATGTTTCTGTTAACACTTATTGAAATAAATTGATTTTCTTGAGTAAACTCTCCACTTTATTCATCATGCTTCGCCTTTGCATTTGACATAGCCAGCATTTTTATAACAACTCAAGTTAACATATTTACTTGATCGTGTTATAACAGGACTCTATATTGCGGTCGAAAGAGTGAACATTTGTAGCTATCACATTATTTAATTGTTGTTCAGATAAGAATAAAAAAAGACAAGCATTTAACACTATCTAAAATTCTCTGTTGATTAGAAGAAAAAAAGTTGTTGCAGATTAGTTTCGTTTATAATTAGATGATGTATCAATGAGCCACCAACGTAGAGCTGCTGCAGCGGCTATAAGCGCCTGTAAACTCCCAGGACAGTCTTGCAGGTGGGACAGGTGTGGTTGGCATCTTTCAGTCTGTCCACACAGAACGGGATGAGGCAGCATCCGAACACAAACCTGGACGAGAAAGTGGACGCATTCAGAACCTCCTACTCACAGAAAATTCACAATCACCACCTGACAGTTATTTAAACCCGCTGATTTTATATCCCGGCCCAGAAACTTTTAATCATTTTATTTGTAATGATCTGTAAACTTGTAAATCCTCTGGAGCTGCAGACATGACATTCAAATTAGCATTGATTATTAATTTCTGAAACAAATACAAAAAATCCTATAAAATGACAACTAGGTATCAACAAGGTATCCTGTGGATTTTTAAATGTGTTTCAATGTGTCTTGTAAAATATTTGTAAAAATTTTTAATGGTTCCCGATGGACTAAGGATGTACGTATGAACATATGTAATTTGGAAACGATCTTTTTTTTTCATAGTTTTTTACAG
>CAEGAF010140109.1:0-12359 GCA_903067075.1 Micropoecilia bifurca
CAGATACGTATCAGATATGAGTCACATTCTAAAAGAATCTGACCTGAGCTGTTCACACTGCCATGAAAAGATCAGATTCAGGTCGCATTACGTCAAAACAATCGGAATTGAGTCACTTCAGGCTGCAGTGTGAACGCACCTTTTGAGCCTAATTCTGCAAACTATGATCTAATTAAAGATGAATTAAAAACAATAATCTAGTTGATCTCAAAGGATCTGAAAGTTTCATCCTCCTGGTCAGGAATAATTTTATTCAACCTCAAATGTAACGCTAAGCTATAAAATAAACCGATACGTTGGGCGTCAGTGGAAATATAGAAACTGTGCTGACAGATTGTCAGACATTTTCCTCCAGATCATTCATCATTTGGAGCAGAGCTGAACTCGGGACACCACTGGTGGAGAAAAGGAAAACATCTGAATGGTTCTGCAGACTGCTTCCTGGATGGGTGGGACCATGTGGGTGGGCGGGGTTATGAGGATGGTAGCCTGAAGACGAACATCCTGCCTTGACAGTTGAACTTGATCTTGTTGAACTTGGACCAAAACCAGACTGACCCAAAAAGCTTTTTTTAAACCGATTTCTCCTCTCACTGATAAAGTTCACTATTTTCTGTAGACCAGTGAAGGGAACATCCAGAAAGGTCGTGATGTCTGTGGATTTATGGAAACGTTGAAGTAGGAAATGTTGCTGTGTGTGTAAAGTGTGTGTGTCGGCGTGGAGCTGATGGTGTTCCCGTTGCAGAAACTCATCCCGAAGGTGGAGTTCCTGGACCTGAGCTACAACCAGCTGTCGTCTGTGGAGAACCTGCAGGTCCGCCCAGCACCGTCCCGAACAATCGGAGCCGCAGGTCCTGCCTGACGCTGAGCCACCTGTTCTGTTGCTTCCTGCAGCACCTCTACAGCCTGGTGCACGTGGACCTGAGCTACAACCGCCTGCGCAGCCTGGAGGCGGCTCACACCCGGCTGGGGAACATCAAGACGCTGAGTCTGGCCGGGAACCAGCTGGAGACGCTCGGCGGCCTCTCCAAGCTCTACTCTCTGGTCAACCTGGACCTCAGCCACAACCAGCTGGCACAGGTAACCCTGCTGTTAGCGTTAACCACCATTATGCTGACAGCTGGTTAGCATAATGAACTCTGTACTCCATTCAGTGACGCTTATGACTGATGAGGCACCAACTGCAAGAGAGTCAGATGTACAAATCCAAAATCCATTGTAGAACCTTGCATTTCTGTTTTACTGATTAAAGCTTTTAATTGTTTCGTAATCTGTACCGAACCATCAGAACCGCAATAGAACAATAAGCCAGAAAAACCAAAGAATATTTAATATAAGGGTAATTGGATTTCTTAAAATTTAAATGTTTACTTTGGCTAACCTTCTTTTTGGATATATATTGCAAATTGTGTATCTTCTTTCCCTTATCCTTTTCCACATATATCAGTCACTTTGTTGTGAAAATCATCCTTTTTCTATCTCATTTTTAAAAATCTGGTGGCTAAAAAGGAAATTGACCATTAACAAGTCTATTCCAGCTGTATTTCCTCTATTTCTCTGATTGTCTTTTCAATGCATAGAAGAAGAGCACCTGCTACTTCTTGTGCCTTTGGGGCTCAGCACTGCCCTCTATCAGTGAGGCACGGTACTTCCTGCCTCACCATTCACATTTTCACTGCACATTCATTTATGGACAGTCAGAAATATTAAATATGTCACTCACATTCATTAAATATGTTAAGCTGAATTTAATGGTTTCCAGTAGAAACCTGTTCATGGTGGATCTCTGTGTGTTTTCCCAGCTGGAGGAGATCAGGAACATCGGAGCGTTGCCCTGCTTGGAGAAGCTCAACCTGTCCAGTAACCCCATGTGCATCATCCCAGACTACAGAACCAAGGTTCTGGCCCAGTTTGGGGACCGGGCAGCAGAGGTAGGCTCTTCTCCTGGCCCGGTTCCTCTAAACCAGCTGGTTCTTCTGACTGAATCAGAGCCTTTTCTGTCTAAATCCGGTAGATTAATCATCTGACAGGAGGAGACGAGAAGAAGGTCTCCTGTGTTATAATAGTTTTGGGTTTTTCATTGTAGTGTAACTTTATTTCATTGTGACTTTTTGTTTGTCTAATTCAGTTAGTTTTAATTAGGTTTGTTGGAGTTTGTAAGTTAAAATGTTTTCTCAGTTTCAGTTTTTCTTATTTTGTTTGTCCTGGCTCACTGTAATAACCGTGGAGATGTCATGTCTGTAACCTGTTGCGTCCCGGTCGTTGTCAGGTGAGTCTGGACTGCAGAGCAACGACGGAGAAGGAGTTGGACACGGTGGAAGTGCTGAAAGCCATTCAGAAAGCCAAAGAGGTCAAAGATCGCATGAGCAGCAGCGATAAGAAGGTAAACAGGAAGTCAGAGTTTTAAGCTCTTCTGCGGATGATACAGTGGTTGTTCACTAAAATATTAATTTTCTATTTAGTTCTGTTTCATTTAGGGCTGCGGCACAATTACAATCATAATTGATTATAATGACGATGAATTGGATTTTAAAAATGGGTCATATTCTTCTGATTTTATCACTTAGGTTTTCTTATATAATATTATAAATGTATTAAAAGATGCAAATAATTAAAAAACTTTTTTAAAATTCAGAAAATAAACAATTTCCTGCTTAAAATCCGGTTCCTTTAATGCAGTGGTTTTTAACCTGGGTTCAGTGAGTCGGTCTCAGGGGTTCGGCGGAGCCTTTGCTGGAGGTAAAGACTCACTTGTGTAAAGTCGTGATGACGCCCAGCTTTGCCATCACTTGCTGCAGAGGATCACGTTACATTGCTTAGCCAATCAGAGGATCACGTTACATTGCTTAGCCAATCAGAGCTGAGGAGGAGCTCTAATTGGAGGAGCTCCACTCTCACCATGAATTTGAACTTGTGTCTTTAATTACTTCAGCAAAGCTACAGTTTTTACCAAATCCTGTAGCTTTCGGTGTTCTTCTAAATCTGCTCCTTAGTCGCATCTTTTCGGGGTTGTACTGCCTCTAGTGGCGTGGAGGTGGTAACACAACTAATATAATTACATTACTGAATCAGAATACCGCAAAGTATTTTGGGTTGGGGGGAATAAGAAGGGTTCCTTCACCGAAGAAGGGTTCGGTGAATGTGCATATGAAACTGGGGGGTTTGGTAAAAAGGTTAAGAACCACTGCTTTAATGACCGTGTGATCATTCGTAGCAAAGGACAACTGGACATCAAGGGATCTGTGCTGATCCCCAGTTTGAGTTGAGCTGTAGCCAATCAGAGCCGAGCTGAAACCGAAGCATTAACCTCTTCTGCTGCTGGTTTAGCTCCTCCTCTCTATGTTGTCAGATCAGTGAGGACTCCAGGGCGTCTGCAGCTCCTCCTGCTTCCTCCTCCTCCTCCTCCTCCTCCTGCCCCAGCCAAGGTAATCATGTATGTATCAGACTGTGCTTGGCAGAGGGAGTATGAACCAATCACATCATGCCCCCCCACACCCCCCCGGGTCAGATCGGCTGCTGGACCGCCCAGACAGACCCAGCCTCATCGCACTGACGCTTTCAGCTTCTCTTTGTTCAGGACTGACCATCAGAGAGGACGACCCCGACCCCCCCGCCGGCCCTCCCCCTGTAGACGCCACTCCCCCTCCCAACATCTCCGACGCACACCTCCTGTCCTCCGAACCTGCTCAGGTGAGGCTCAGACACGCCTGGTCACCATGGTAACCACGAGTCTGGAGCAGCTGGCACCGGATCAGAGCTACTCTGGTGTGATGCTAACTAGCATCTGTGGCTAAATCTGGCATGTTTACATGTTGATTATTATGAAAACGTTCAGATGTTACATCCACCAGAAGGCCCAGTGCCTCCACCTCAACAATGTTTATGATGACCTTTAACCTCTCAATGCCTGAATTTATATCCAATCCTACAAAAAGAGTAAAAAAAAAAAGAAAGTTGGATGTTAAATTACAAAATTTCAGAAATAAATACCGTATTTTCCGCACTATAAGGCGCACCTTCAATGAACGGCCTATTTTAAAACTTTTTTCATATATAAGGCGCACCGCATTATAAGGCGCCTAGAATAGACGCTTCAGTTTGGGAGGCAAATTTGTTCCATACTCTATTATTACACATCCAGATTTGTAAAGAAATGGTCCTGAGTACTTTACATAGTATCTGCCCCAGTCATTGTTTCACTCACCGTGTTGCGATATTGTGCCCAACTACTTTCAGGGTAACACAGACCAACTGACGCGCTGCCGCCGCAGTCTCTGTCTCTGTTCCTCACCCTCCCCCCCCACACACCAGGTTTTCAATGTATTATCAAACTTTATTAACAAACCAGCGTTCTGACAACTATCCCAGCATGCACCACGCGCTTCTTCTTCTACGGGGGAAAATGACGTTGGCAGCTGCTTACCGTAGTTGCTAGACCTGTTGTGGCTCAATATTGGTCCATATATAAGGCGCACCGGGTTATAAGGCTCACTGTCGGCTTTTGAGGAAATTGAAGATTTTTAGGTGCCTTATAGTGCGGAAAATATGGTACAATGAAGTGGTCAATTTAAGAGAAACTGACTGGTTCTGTACATGTTTCAGATTCTCCTCAATATCTTAAACATTAAAATAGAATATTCAGGATGTAAGACCTTTAAGGGTGAATATCCTTAATGGGGTCCATTGGCGGGGTGTTTGGGGATAAGCAGCTAAAATGGGGTGAAAGGTCATCTCTCAGGTCTTCTGTGGAGACGTTTGTCTCCCTCTGAGGTTTCTGGGTTTTATTGTGTGTGTGTTTTTACTCCCGTAGGCAAAACGCTGTTCACTCAGCCAGCCTGAACCGCCACACCCACCAGCGAATGCAGCTTCTTCCTCTGCAGCCGTCTGGTCAGTGGAGCTCAGTGATCTGAAAGCACAGAAATGTCTCAGTAAAACAAATGAAATGTGATTTAATGTTTCTAAAACTCAAACCGCCGTGTAAACCTAAATTTTAAACTCTTTTTCTTCCAGCTGTTTCTGCTCAGCTTCCTTTTCCAGTCGCCTGGAGGTTCGCTGCTCCGCCTGCAGCGCCACCTGCTGTCCGCTGCTCCCCTCTGCTGTATTTGCCATGTCCCTGTCCAACAAAGACTTCATTACCCAGCTCTCCCAGCGGCTCAGCTCCCTCCTGAGGGAGCAGAAGATGAAGAGAGGAGAGGAAGAGGAGGAAGTGCGGAGGTCTGATTCCAGAGACATTGAGTCCGAAGTGCAGAGTACCGACGTCGGCGGTCGCAGGTGAGTCATCAATCTCTCTCTGTCGCTTTCTGGTTTCTTCCCATTAGTTTCCCTCAGAAAATTTATAATTCTTTATTTCACTCTTTGTTAAAGTATTTAATGTTTTAATAAAGCAGCAAATTTCAATCTTTCCTCAATTGTTCTGTTTAATATGAGATTAATTTTGCTTCCTGTTTTTTACCTGAATTTTTGTAAAGGTGTGAAGTTCTCACCTGTCTGGAACATCCAGAACTTAAAGCTGCAGTTTGGAACTTTAATTAAAAATGGTTTGTTTTTGCATATTTGTTAAAAAAAAACAAATAAGGCAGATAATCTCCTACACCTCCTCCCTTCCTCTGCAATGAAGAAATAAATTACTCCTAAAGCAAAAAAAAAAATCAGAGCCAGGAGGCGGGTCTTAGCGCTGCAAATAATCCTCATGTACTCACTGCTAAATGTAGTAATGGGAACCTACGGTTACCGGAACCAGTGGTGGCTATGCTAACTAGCCTGAGCATTCATGACAGGCTATGTTAACTGAAGCATAAGAGATCAAGGAGGGGCGTGAGGATGATTGACAGCGCTAAGACCCGCCTCTTGGCTCTGATTGGTTGTTTATAGTCAGAACTGGGAGATTTCAGAGGAGCTCAATCTTTTTCACAGATTATCTGTCTCAGAGCAAACTATGACGACGTAGTAACAGTTTCAATAAACGTAAAATAATATTTTTTTATAAAGTATTAAACATTTCTTTCAGTTTAAATATTTCTAATGGAAGCAGCTGAAATCTGTCAGTTTTTAAAAAATCCTTCCTGCTGCTTGGCGTAACTTTTCTTCAAGATGGCTTCCAACCCTTTGCTCCGCAGTCTGAGCTCCAGGGACGGATACTTTGAGATGGGCCTGGGTGACTCTGGGGAGGAGGTTGTTGGCTCCGCCCCCTTCCTGGAGTGGGAGGAGCCTGGCGTCCGGCCCGAGGAGCCGAGCGAGGAACAGCTGGAGGTTCGGGTCCGCAGAGTTCTGTGGTGCTGCTGTGTCCTGGTCGGCGAGGAGGTGAAGCAGAGGGCGGCGTGTCTGGTTCTGACGGACCGGCTGCTGGCGCTGCTCTGCTGGTCACATGACTCCCTCTCAGCCAATCAGGACAGAGGTAAGCACCTGGCTTTATCTGGTGAAAAGGAGATATTATTGCTTAAAATGATTATCTAAAATATTTTATTTAAATTATCTAAATATTTTATTATTGTTTTATCAATAATAATAATATTAATACTGATTTGTTATAGATAATATTATAAATATTGTGGATAGTTCATAATATAACTAATTTCCCAGGAAGAACGTTCTGAGGTTTTATTTGATCTAACCTCTGAGGTTCTGAATGGGTTTGGCTCTGGATCTGTCTGGGTCGGCTGGTGCCGCTCAGGTAGTCATGTTTCAGATCTTTCCTCAGGCCCGGACCAGAGTCCAGATGTGGAGGAGGTTCTGTCGGGCCTGCAGGCGAATCTGCTGGTACCGTACTCTCAGGTTCTGCTGAACTGCCCGGCCAATCTCCCGGACTCCTGCCTCTCGTTGGGAATCAAAACGGGTCAGAACCGCTGGCTCGTCTTCTCTGAGGCCGAGGAGGTCCGACAGACCAGAACCGAGCTGAACGGGCTGCTTCAGGTCAGAGACGGCGCCAAGGTTCGATTCAAATGTCGGGTTGAATTTGTCTCCCATTCAGAACCTTCATGTTGGGTCAGAACCTTCTTGAGGTGTATATTTTCATTGTTTCACCATCTGGTTCTGGTTCTTCTAGGACCCCTCGGACCTCTCGGCTCCTCCTCGGCTCCTTCCTCCTTCGCTCCTCAGTCCCTGGGAGGCGGAGGAGAGTCTGGCGGCTCGAGGAGGATTTCCAGTCCACATCCTCTGCTCCTCTTCCTCGCCGGCCTCCGGTTCCGCCCAGTTCCCCACCGATCTCGGCTCGGAGGACGACGGCCTCCTGTCGCTCCTCTTCCTCACACCCAGAACCCTCTGGGTTCTCCGGATGGACTTCAGGCAGCTGTGGACGGACCGTCCCCCTGTCCACATGTCCTCCTCTTCAGCATCCTGGTGCAGGCTGGTCCGTTTGGCCCTCGGCTCGGTTCTGCTTCACCCCGACCAGAGAGAGACGGGAGACGGACCCGACCGCGTTTCTTGTCCAGATCCGCAGCACCGCCTCAGGTTCTGACCCGACTCTCAGAGGCTGTTTTCAGACCCGATAGTCCGATTCGTTTGGGCACCAAGCATTTGTTCACTTCCAGCTGCTGCAGTTCTCTTTCGCACTGCTCTGAGTCATGTGATCCAAACTGATTGAAAAGCCTGCAACAAGCCCTCCTCGCCTGGGGGTGGCGCTGTTCCAAGAACTACCGAAGGAATCGACACAAAAAAGAAATGCTGAATTTAACCTCCTTCTTTACAAAATGTAAACAAAAATCCTGTAGCGTCAGATTTTAGTGGTTGTAGGATTCCTCTTCTCTAGTGTTAGATTAGCATGTTTGTTTTGGTTGTATTTACCCAGAATTCCCTGCACAATAGTCCACTTCCTGCTTTGGGAGCAGTCTGATCCGCTTGCCCTTCACATATGCATTCAAACCGAACCAGAGTTCACTTTAACGAACCGAGACCGAGGTGTGTTGGTTGAGTTTGATTAGCGTTCACACCTCCCCAAACGAACCGGACTTTCTACATAAACAAACTGGATTTGAATTGAAGCAAATTAAACACGGCTGGCATCTTGTTTCCACCAGGAGGCGCCACTCTGTGGATCTGCTGGCTGAAGGTCAGAGGTTGCTGCTGCTCTTCCCTCTGGCCCAGGACAGGAGCTCCTTCCTGGGAGAGCTGAGCCAGAGGAGAGCCTCTCTGGAGGGGCTGAAGGTGGTGGCGCTGCCCCGGCCCTGCCCAGGCCCAGCCGGACCCGGTGAGGACCAGCTGGTACCTCTAGGGGGCGCACTACTTCAACATGATGATGGTCCAGTCTACTAGTAGAAACAGAGAATAAAATGCCTCATAGATACTTACAGGCTTTATTAGCTAATTTCACAGTAAACACCAACAAAAGACGACTTAACTGGAAGTCTGTTAAGCAGAGAAAAAGCATTTTTAAAAGTCACTGCAGAGAAAAGAATTGACCAGGTCGGTTCATGTGACTGCTACTTGTTTCCAGGCTGCTGTCGAACCAAGGAGCCCTGCTGCTGCTGCAGCGACAGGAAGTCAGGCTGCAGCAGGTGGGTGTTGTTGCAATATGAAATTAATTGCATTATAAATTAAATCCAACTCATTGATTTATTGTTTTTCTCTTTCTAGCAAAAATCTGATGACTAAAGTCTTCAGTCTGGTGCTTTGGTCTGAACTGGCCCTTATTTCAAGGACAATTTTGTTTACAGAGACGTCATAACCAATTTTATTTGTTGTTTCTGTTTTTTATTTATTTATTTTGGTTACGTAAAAAGTGTTCCAGTGTTAAATATTCATTAGAATTTAATGTGAGAATGTGTATTACCATTATATTACCTGAAAACTGTCTCAAAATAACAATATTATCTTTTATCGCAGCAACTTTTCAAACTGTCGAACTTAAAAATTCAATATAATAATATAAAAAACACCTCTGAGATTAATCTAAAAACTTCTGAGGGGTTTTGGTGGAAATTTTCAAAGTCAGAAATTACTGAGCTTTTTTTCTCATAAATTTTCCAAGAAAATTTTCTACTTTTTAAACTCAAATTTATTTATTTTTCTTCCCACAGAAAATTTCTATTTTTTGGTGAAAATGTATTTTTTCCTATCTAATTTACCTTAATGCACTGTTATGAAAGACATTAAATTTAATGGCAATTAAATATATAACTAAAAATTTATGATTGCTCAATTTTATGTTAGCACTTTTTTCCAATATTCCCTCCTGAAGCCCCTTGGCGCCCTCTGGTGGCCTCTCTTTGAAAGACACCGGGCTGGACAGGGTTTTATGAGATGAATCCCATCTGCCTGTTTCGGTCTGTTGGTGACATAATTTGATGTTTTTGTTTCTCTCTGCAGTCGGGACTCGTTGAGACTCCAAGGTGACGAGAACCAGCCGCCGCCGCACCTGGTCCCGGGCCTCTCAACTGGACTGAAGCTCCTGGCTGGACTCAGAGGCCAGCAGCTGCTCTCCTACTTCAGCAGATACGTTGCTCAGGTGAAGCATTTCAAACGACTCGCACACTCTCCCCTCGTCACTAGAGAATAAAGTATTTGAAACTATTTGAAACTTTGTTAAAACGAGGAACACTGGGCATCTTGTGAAGTTACATTTAGTATCTGTTTTAAAAAATTATGAAACATTGAATCTTTTAACACATCAGCACCAAATTATTATCAGCAGCAGCAGAACCTTGAGAGGACTAGAAGGAAGAACCAGACAAATAAAAACTTTTTCTCATTAAAATGACTCTAAATATCTGTAATATTGCATTTTTATTCTGTTAATTAACTGTTAACTAATTGGAGCACTGCTGCCACCTAGTGGAGGCTCGTTTATCGTTAGATAAACATGTATTATTTAAGATAAAAACTTTTTTCTGTAAATGTATTTATGTCTGTACATTTTCTGTATTTAATTTCTCTATGATTATACTTTAACTTATCATGCAATTAATTTATTTATTGCTTATTGCAACAGGCCTAACTAATAATCATTGTTTGCTATTCAGTTATTAATCTAATAAATAATCCCCAGAACTGTATTGATGTTAAGTGAAGCAGAAAGGATTTTCACATGTTGATTGTTAGAAGTATTTTTTGTTGTTTTTTAGCTGCTGTTGATTTTTAGGTAGGAAATGTTTATTTTCTGATTCAATAAAGGAATTAAAATATTATTTGAATTTGTAATATTGTATGAAAAGACTAAAATGGTTAAATGAAAAATCTGCAGTTTGTGACAGTCAATCTGCAGAATAATCAATAACTAAAATAGGCCAGTTGTATTTGCGGACCATTGAAGGTCCGTTTGGTTCTGACGGTTCTTCCCTGACCCAGTCGCAGGCCGAGGAGCTGAGGCATGTCTGCTGGCTCTCTGTGCTGCTCTACAAGGCTCCAGGAAGTGAAGTCACTTCCTGCCTGCTGCTGTCCACCGAGGCCATCTACTTCCTGCTGGACGACTCCGTCCCACTGCTGCATCCCCACTCAGGTAGAACTGTCAAGAGCGGACTGGTTCTGGTGATTATATGCCGACCCGGTGTCCTCATGTCCACTGTCCATGTCTCAGGGACGGACGCGCCGAGCCCTGAGGACGGCGAGACGAGTCTCTGCAGCTGCCTGAGCGTCCGGCTGGCTGAGCTGCAGGCTGTGAACGTGGGGCTGTTTGACCAGAACTTCAGGGTGGTAGGTAAGTGGACCCGTCCCTGGGCCTGTCACAGTAACGGATAAATCAATTCATCGCATTGCAAATTGAAACGATCTCAATTCCATTTGAACGATTTATTGTTTTCCTCTTTCTGCCAAAATCTCTTGACTAAAGTCTTCAGTTTGGTGCTTCGGTCTCAACTAGCCCCCTTTTTTTTTGAAGGACAATTTTGTTTAAAGAGACTTCATAATTAATTTTGTTTTGTTGTGATTAAAAGACATATAAAAATGTAAGTGCTTCATATCAGATGATATAGATAATTATTGATTAGTTTTCCGTTTTAAATATCTGAAATATTGCCAAAATGGTGGCTGGATCTTACCTGTTAGTTCCACAGTTTTCACTCAGCGCTGCTGTTTATTTTTTAGCAGATATGAGAGAAAACCTTAAACTGCTGCTGTGCCAGTTACTCAACAAGTTGTTGCTAGGTAACCAAGGAATGAGTCAGTTGCTAGGTAACCAAAGAATGAGTCAGTTGCTAGGGAACCAAAGAATGAGTCAGTTGCTAGGGAACCAAAGAATGAGTCAGTTGCTAGGTAACCAAAGAGTGAGTAAGTGAGTTGATGCCACCAGTTAGCTTAGCTAGCCGAGGTTAAACAGCTAAAGTCTTTCCTCTGCCTACATCCCCCAGAATGTTTTGAGGTTCTGGATTGGAGTTCAGAGGATTTTCTATCAGATTTATTATCTATTGATATTGATTTAGTGTCTATTACGATATCGATTTATTGTCCAGCCCTTGACGTTTCTCTTGTTTATTTATTTTGGATTTTTAAAATTTCTTCCACTTCCAGTGTTAAATGTTCATTAGATTTAAAGTTTATTGATCTGTGATGATGTGTTTTTGCATTATTATACCATGATTATTTTATCACTTGAAAATTATCTCCAAACAATAATATTATTATTCGTTGCAATACTTTTTGGGTCAGTTTATCGTCCAGTGCAGTGTCCTACCATGACAGGCCTACCTGTCCCCGTGTCCTAACGGTCTGTGTCCCTGCAGGACGCTGTGCGGACCAGGTGGTCTGCTGTCTCAGCAGGGACGGCTACGGGACGAGCGTCTTTCTGCAGCGGCTGATGGCGGCTCTTAGCCTGCAGCAGCAGCAGCATCCGCCCCAACCCGACCCGTCCGACCAGGACTTCTACTCCCAGTTCACCGGTAACCCAGAGGACAGACAGAGACATGTCCCTCCTGCTCTCCAGATCTGACTGCGTGTGTCTCCCCCCTGCAGGGAAGATGCAGAACTACGAGCTGGTCCACAGCAGCAGGGTTCGCTTCATCTACCCCAGCGACGAGGAGATGGGCGACCTGACCTTCATCGTGTCAGAGAGGAAGACCTCCGCCAGCGAGCTGCCTCCATCCTCCTGCAGCATCCTGCTCTACCTGCTCGTCTTCCAGGTGAAAACTGCTGTCCATCGTCTTCCGAGACAAACTGGACCCCTTAGGGAGGGTCTTCAGGCGGTGGCAGCGTCATGCTCTGGGACTGCTGGAGCTACTTCCTCTCATCAGCGACGCTCTAAAGACAACCTCTGTCCTCCTTTAGACTAGGGCTGTATAATAAATAATATCAATATCGCGATATATATAAATATTTTCTTTCCTAGAAAAAAAATCAATATTCGTCTGCAAGTATCACAACATCCAACTGTCACCTTGTTCCCTCACTGCTTGCTTCACCAGGTCATCAGGCTTAGAGTGATTCCTTCAGATGTT
>CAEGAF010140116.1:0-12508 GCA_903067075.1 Micropoecilia bifurca
CTCTCATCCTGACATCTTGACTCTCATCCTGACTCTCATCCTGACATCTTGACTCTCATCCTGACTCTCATCCTGACATCTTGACTCTCATCCTGACTCTCATCCTGACTCTCATCCTGACATCTTGACTCTCATCCTGACTCTCATCCTCTCATCCTGACATCCTGACTCTCATCCTGACTCTCATCCTGACATCTTGACTCTCATCCTGACATCCTGACTCTCATCCTGACATCCTGACTCTCATCCTGACATCTTGACTCTCATCCTGACTCTCATCCTCTCATCCTGACATCTTGACTCTCATCCTGACAGGAGGAACCACAGAGTCTGTCAGGTTAAAGTTCATCTTCTGAAGTTGGGATGTTTTTCCTCCAGCAGGTTCCAGAGGAATCACCTCAAACCAGATGTTGGACTGGATTTTAGTTCATTTATGAATGTTAGAGATTCACCAGTGGAGCTATAAAGGTTGGAAAAGGTTATTATTTTGGAGAAAATCTCAACATCAATATTTCCACTAAATAAGAGGCAAAAAAATAGTTTGATAAAGAAAAAGCCTCTCAGACTCTGAGCCTGACAGCAACAAACTATCTTTTTATATTAGACAATTAATTTAATTTCACATAATAATTGCAGTAGAAACCATTTGTTTGTTAGATACTTAATGAAACATATTTACCGTGTTTGATGCTTGTTGTAAATGACTTATAATCACAAAGAACCAGGTAATTAGTCCATGTTTGACGTTTATTGAACGTTCAGAAACTACAGCAAAGGTAAAACAACCTGAACAGGTGATCAACTGTAAACCCTCCACCTTTTACTCTCCGTCTGTCTTCGTCATTTAAGCAGAGCCGTTGCCATGGAAACCGCCTGCCTCCACAAGCCGACCAGAGATTGAAAACATAACATTCAGTCCGTTACGCTATCAGGTTTTCAGGCTTGATATTTATTTTGTGATCATTAATGAGCCTCATGAACTCAGCAGGTGGTTGATTAGTTAACTTTAAACTCCTACTAGTTATTTTAGTATTGGAACCGAAACACAGGTTTGAGCAACACCTTGTAGGAACAATAATCACTGAGATTATTATTGTTGTTGGGTCATTAATTTGATCACGTTTTGTTGTTTGTTTTTGTTGCTCTTTAATAAAGTTACGAACGTTTTAAGCCAATCAGAGGACGACCTGCTGCTCTCAGCCTCCTGACTGCGTTCAGTTTGTCACCTGAAGCCAAGATTGACTCAAAACCTTCAGCGATCCACGTGTTGCACCGCAAAACACAAACACTTCAGAGACAATATGAAACGGAAAAAAAGTTATTTATTAACTGATTTAGTCATGTTTTAGATTGTTCTTGAAAAACTAATCAGTCACAGCTTCACAGTGAACCACTGACTCTTTACAGCCGCTCTCCTCTCCTGCAGGTACTGCCAACCCCCGCTAAATGTTTTAGGGGTAGCGGTACCCTGCAGGCCCCCCTTACCTTCACCCCTGCTTGTACCATTTAGTATGTTAAAATTAATGAAACAGCTCAAATTTGCCAAAATGGTGCCATAACCTGACAGAAAATGCTAATAAAGGCTAATATTCTTGCTCCGCCTATGGTGGTGCACTAACTTGAGAGGATTATTGAGGCTTTTATTTTGAAATTTTCAGTAATCCCATGTGTAATAGTGATTGGGTTAAATCAGTTATAAAGCTCAAAACACAAGTAGTTCTGAATACCAGCCAAGTCGTGGTCTGCAGTGACAGACAGTTCCTCCATGTTGGAGTCCTAACATGCTGCGCAGCTTGTCTTTTAACTGAGTCCTGGTTATAGATGGAACTAGTTATGTCCTAATCCTAAGCAGCTGCTCTGCTCTGTTCTGCTGCTACGGTAATTAAACCCTGCCAAGCGCATGTCCTGTCTGCGGTGTGGAGACTATTATATTTGTAAGTGAATAATTTGTATTCCTTGTAGAAAAGTGCAGGACACATTTGAACATTTTAGAATCAAACCAAGAGATTTACCTTTTACTATGGAACATCCTTTACTATAAAAGGTGAAGAACAATATAGAAATCTGTAATAATGACTGAAAAACAAACTTCGGTTCTGTTTGGTTTGCTGTCACGGTTGCTAGGCAACATGAGTGACGCTGAGGTGGGGGCGGGGCCAGGTGGTGAAGGCCACACCTGTCCGGATCCACAGGTATTTTTCTTCCGGTCTTCCTTTATTCCCAGCCTTCGAAGGACCCAATGAAGCTCTGGAGACTCCAGGAGGATTCAGGTCAATAATGGAGGCGAATCAAAATACTGACACTGAAGGGACTTTTTCTAAGGGGTTTACTGACTTTTGTTTCCAGTGGTTCAGATTTTAATGGCTGTTTATATAATTATTTTGAGGGAGGAATAAATTTACACTGTTATATAAGCTGCACTCAGACTTTTCATGTCTGTGTCAAAGTGTCATGTTGTCACTTTGACAGAAGATAAACTTAAATGTCTGCAGAAATGTCCGGGTTTTACTCACTTTGGTGATTCACTGATCCTCTCCTGATCCCCTTCAGAACCAAACCTGGTGGATCCATCTGCTGACCAGAACCAGAACCAGAACCAGAACCAGCCTGTTTTCTCTTCAGTCAGAATGAAATGAGCCTCAGATGCTTTCAGACCATCAGTTACATCTCCATGGTTTCACCATCTGTAGTTTATTCTATTCGTTTTCAGGATGAATGTGGTTCAGTTTTATCGTTTAAACAATAAAAGATTAAAATCATGAAAATCATCTTGTCTGTGTCTCTTGGTCTTAATAACTGAATCAGGTTTCAGTTTTGGTGCTTTGTACTTTGTTATTCACTAAAGTTTGTGTGGCTGCTCCACATTTTCATGGCAGGTCAGAAGTTTACATACATCTAGGTAAACTTTCACTCCACGAACATTTTGATACAAGCCGACGTGTGAAAGTGGGTCAAGCTTCATACATGAGGCGTCGGGTCGAGTTCAGATCCGATGGATGGAGGCTGGACTGTCTGAAGGAGACATGAGGGTCGATGTCCAGCCAGCAGGAAGAGGAGCTGCATCGTTTCCTCCAAGCTTTTATAGTTCAGTGTTGAAATTGCATCAGTTTTTCTGTGTTTGTCATGTTGTTGGGTTTAGGGTGGATGGTCAGAATAATCCTCCAGTTTTTACTTTTTCTCTGTAAAGAAGTCAGTAAATTGGTTGCAGGTGTTGGAGTCCAGCTGGTTCAGTCTGGAGGTTTGTGATCCAGTTGATCTTTATCAGAACCAGTCCTGGGCCTCCTGGGTTGGTTCATTTCCTGCTGATCCCGGATCAGATCTGGATCATCTCTAGTTAAATGTTCGCACTGGACCCACAGGCTTCAGCTAAACAGAAGAAACTTTAATTGTTCCTTCATTAAAACCCAGAAAGTGGATTGTTTCCTGTAGTTTAGATCCAAATGGGAAACTTTTCTTCAGGAATTTTAGCGGGTTAAAGCGTCAGATTTTTATTTTCATCTTGTTGATGAATTCAGAGTAATGATTGTGCTGGTTCTGCAGAACCACATCAGAACCAGTCAGGATTAGCAGCGGCTTGTATTCCCAGTTGGAGGAAACCACTGGGAACCATCCAGTCCAGAACCATCAGCTCCTCTGGACAATGTCCTGTTTCAGGTTGGGGCAGCAGAACCTGTTCGGCTGTTGAGGCCCATCAGGCGCCACGTTATGGGAAAAATCCCATATCATGACGCCTGAGCCACCGTGTTTTACAGTGTCCAGAAGGAGGAATCTGGACCAGAAGCTTTAGATTAAATGACTCAGTTGCAGAATAACCAGCTTTCTATGTGGCGTCTGCAGGTTCTGGTGGTTCTTTATGGATCTCTTGCATGTTATTGTTTACATCTGGACATTCAGTGAAATGCTGGAGTTCAACAAGACGATTCTCTTCCATGAACAGTTGGAACCGTTAGCAAAATGAAACCTGGAGATGTAGATATTGTTAATCCAGAGCAGTGGACCACAACGCAGGGAACAGATGAGCAGAACAACTGTTGAATAAACCAAAACCATGTTTTTCTTGCTTCTTGTGTCGGCTGTGACACTCGGTGCCACAGCTGTGCTTGTTATTCCACCTGATTTGGCTCTAAGGTTTATTAACCCTAAGATAGTAGGGTGAATGGAGCATTAGATTTAAATTAGCCTCAGATCTACATGTTGTGGTTGTTCAAGTCAAGCTAGCATAAACTGGACTACTTTCATCTCTCACTATTTATTTTTTACTAGTTTTTATAGTGTTAACAGTAGCAAAGCTCTGCGTCCCTTTTTCTGTATCAGACGTACGTTTAACTCTTAGCATGTTATGCTGGGAACTCGACAGCTAAAGCTAAAGCTTGTCATAGAGACGCAGCAGCGTTTGACCCTGCAGCGTATTAGCAGCAGGGCCATGGGGTCTTACTCGCCTGACGTCGCTGCAGCAGCTTCTTAACTCTTCTACATGCCTGCTGGCCCAGTCTGACCTGTTGGGATGTTTTACTGCGGCCATGTTGAACCAGAGCCGTAGGTCAGAAAGTCCAGGATGAGACAGAAGCTGATCCTCCTGTTTCAGCCGTTCCCACAGTCTCTCCTCTGTGTCTCCCTGCAGGATCTGTTGGACGGATATTCCTGCGCTTGTCCTCAGGGTTTCTACGGACGGGACTGTGAGGTCAGCGCCATGCGGTGTGCAGACGGGCCGTGCTTCAACGGGGGAACCTGCCTGGACGGCGGCGCCGGCGGCTACAGCTGCCGCTGCCCGGTCAGCTTCTCCGGATCCAACTGCGAGAAGCGGCTGGACCAATGCAGCAGCAGGCCCTGCGCTAACGGTACGAATCCCCTGCGCTAACGGTACGAATCCCCTGCGCTAACGGTACGAATCCCCTGCGCTAACGGTACGAATCCCCTGCGCTAACGGTACGAATCCCCTGCGCTAACGGTACGAATCCCCTGCGCTAACGGAACGGTACGAATCCCCTGCGCTAACGGTACGAATCCCCTGCGCTAACGGTACGAATCCCCTGCGCTAACGGAACGAATCCCCTGCGCTAACGGTACGAATCCCGAGGCAGAGCCTCAGATCGGCCCGGGTGTCACACCAACACCGCCAGCTTCTGCTGTGTTCATTACATTCAGTCTGTGGATTCTACAGGAAAGCAAACGTAGAGACCAGAGAATCAGGAGAATCAGAACAACTTTCCTGATTTTTACAGTCAGTGGAATTATTTAGATGGAGGAAGTTTTGATCTCACAGATAAAAGCAAAGACTGGAAAATCTGCACCACTTAAAGCAGATTAGCATAAATTCAGGAGATCAACGTGTTTGGGTTACAGTTGGTCCAGAACCGGATCACCTGTGTGATCCGGACCTCTAACAGCCTCATTACTCATAATCACTGTAATTAATTTCATGCAAACTAAAACCACCAAAAGCAGGTAAGTTGGCGGCGCTGACAGCTGTGGGCCTGCAGGACGGGAAGCAGGGAATCCTGACCGGAACGTCTGGAGGAGGGAAGCCAGCCGGCTGACCCGGGATTGGCTCTGCTAATAATCAATCAATCAATCAATCAATCAATCAATCAATCAATCAATCAATCAATCAGGTTTATTTGTACAGAACATTTCAGCATCAAAGCGGTTTAAAGAGCTTTACAACATTAAAAAACACCATATAGTCAATCATTCAAGAATTGGAGAAACATTTTGTTTTGATAATCATTGATACTCGTCAGATTATTGATCAGTGTTTCATTAATTATGTTTCCATAGCAACTCCAACTCGCTGGTTTCAGTCTGGGTTTAAAGGAACTCAGGGTTTCTGCTGCTTTTCTGTTTTCTGGACGTTTGTTCCAGATCTGTGGTGCATAGAAGCTGAAAGCTGCTTCTCCATGTCTGGTTCTGGTTCTGATGCAGAACAGAACCAGAACCAGAACCAGCAGGTTGATCCAGCAGCAGATCTTTAATCCATTCAGTGATTTATAAACTCCAAGAGGCTTTTTGTACGTCCTGACAAGATACACATCTGTACCAAGTTTGATTATTCTCTGTTAAAGCGCGGCTTGGGGCTGATTATTTAAAATATTCTAGGGGGCGCTGTTGAGACATTAGGCCACACCCACCACATATTGCACTGGATTCCTGTCCACAGTTGGATAAGGATCCATCCCAGTGAGTTTGGTGCAGCTGGACTCAAAGTTGTGGAATTCAGAACCAAACGTGAGGAAACGGCGTGACATGTCAGTTCGCCACGCCAACCTGCTGCATCCAAACCAAACAGGGTTGGAAACCACGACACATCAACATGTCTTCTGTCGGTGGACAGAGTTTCCTGTTGATTAGGTCAAAGGGGTCAGATAGCGACCGTTCACAGTAACCCGTTCTCAGGGGGCGTGGCTTAAGTGACGTGAACATTTGACCATTGTGTCCTGTAAGGCGCTACATGGTGATCAATCACTGAAAGTTTGGTGGCTCTGTGAGTTTTTTTGTGGACAATATAACAGTTTCATGGCAAGTCGGTGAACTTTGACCCCGTTTTGATAACTTTGAAACGGCCATGTCTTATGAACGATCTGACCGAGTTTGAAGCCGATTGATCTAAATCCATAGGAGTTTGATCAAATGCGACGGCTGTAAACGTCCAAAATGGAGTCAAAACCAGAGCTTCAATCCAAAATGGCCGACTTCCTGTTTGACTTGCACTGACATTAATTGTATTTTCTGTGCGTCTTGCTCATCCACTGCGCCAAATGTCATGTCTCTATAACTCAGGTCCATGGGGAGAGTGTTTTGATTTTTATAGGTGGCGCCGTTGAGGCGTTTCTTTTGCAATTTTAGCGTCAACCTTAAAATACATAAATTTTACACAGGATGTTTGCGACTGCCAAGTTCGGTGAGTTTTTGAATATGATAAAGCCTCCAAAAAGGCCTTTGCAGCGAAAGCGCTGCGAAGACCTAATAATGTGTCAGAAGACACATTATTAGGCACATTATTAGACACATTATTAGACACATTATTAGGCACATTATTAGACACATTATTAGGCACATTATTAGGCGTCTTCCATGGTTATTATTAACCATGTTAATATTTATTGACATGGTTATTATTAACATTATTAATATTCTCTTGTCTATTCAATATAAAGAGCCAACACCAAATAAAACAAGATGGTTACAAACCATCATGAGACAATAAATGGCTTATATCCCTAACAGCAGGTCAGCTGGTTCCATCTGAGATTCTGTCAGCTGTTGTGGCTTGTTTATGTTTTTCTTTCTTTCTTCTGCTTCCCCTGCATGTTTCAGTGTGGAGTCGGGCCGATTATCTATTTATGCCATAACAGCAGCGTTACTATTGAACATCAGCCCAATTTCTCATATTTGAGCATCACTATTATTTTCTGTTGTTTATTAAAATGAAACTGTAACAATAAAAACTCAGAAATCTGAAATTATGTTCAGATGTCTAGACTTCATGTATTCATCTTCAGTCAGGTGAACAGATGAACTGATTTGACTCCTTGGTTCATCACTGAGCCGCCATGTTGCGCCGCGACACCTGCTGGTTTATACCAGGATGATGTGAAATTCATTTCCAGGTCGTCCATAAAGCTTCACTTCCAGAGTTCAGGTTCTGGGTTCACCTGTATGAACAGACCTGAGGCTGTTGGCTCTGAACCAGCAGCTCTGGAGGAGAGAAGCTTATAAAGACAAGAGAAACCCAAACAGCATCATCAACCAATGAAATCCTCCCAGGACCAACTTCAGAACCGGATGCTACGCTGCTAACACTTAGCAACAACTCACAGGAAGTGAGACGCTGCCTGATGCGCTGAGCAAGAAAACACGATTTAAGGAAGATTCCAGGCAGAGACATTTTCCTAGAGGATAATCGACCGTTACTGGGAGCGATGGAGCCACTGGGACCAGATCAGAGTGAAGTTCTCTACCTGGGAAGAGGAAGAGCAGATTCAATGTTTCTGCTGCCGTCTGGGACTGAAGGTTCTGAGATTGTAGCTGTTTGGTTAAACGGATTAACGATAAAATGCTTTAAAAGAGAACAGGAAGTGATCAGACAGACGTCGGAAATATTGGCATCCTGGCTGATCATCAGGTTCAGAGGGTTGGATGTGTAACATGTTGAATTAGAAGCTTTTTACCCTCCTGTCTTCAGACTCAACATGAAGGTTGAAATCCCAACAATTATTAAAGTCATAATCAATGCAGAGCAGATAGAAGCTCATGAAGAAATGTGTTTGGAGTAAAGTTTGTTTTTGGCCTTTTACCTCAGTTCTCAGGTATTCAGAGGTTAAATGAATTTAGGAAATATACTGAGGCTTCCTCCTGTTTTTTATTCTCACTTTAAATCAGGAGATTCAGTTTGTTCAGCTGATCCATTATCGTCATCAGCTGCGTTTCTGTCAGAAACGTGACATCAATATGCCGAGTGACGGAGTCGTTGCTAATAATAATAATATATTTATCAGCCAGTTTCAGCGACGTGGGGCAGAACATTCTGAGGCTTAGTTTTCCTGTTAGTGACCCAACGGTTCTTCTGGATCCTCAAGCCGCTGATACGCAGAGCGGCGGACTCATCAGAACCGCCTGGTTCTGGTGAAGTAAGGTCATTTCCTAACAAGTAGCTTCTGTTAACAATATTTCCTAACAAGTAGCTTCTGTTAGCTTCTTGTTAGCTCCTCTCCTGCTACTGGTAGCTAAAATCATGATACCTTCACTGTGTCTCCCTCTGAAAAATGAACCATGTAAATAAATAAATCCCTCCATGGTGACACCAGATAGAGATCGTTCATTTTACAGCGTTAACACCGGAGCTGTAAGTGGTTCGGTATGAAACGGTGATAGAACAACACAGACCTTTGACATTTCAATAATCAGAATGCAGAAATTGTTTCCGTTGTTTTAAAAGGTTTATGTCAGTCTGCCTTTTCCCCATCGATATGTTTCCTGACGGCCCTGAACCTTAAGGGGTTAATAAAAACCAGACGCGCAAAACTCTGAAACAGGAGAAGCTGGAAATAAAACGGAGCGACGAACTAAATGTGAATTATGGCATAAAAACAAAGAATCCGACGCTGAACAGTGAAAAATCAACACATGATGTAAAGCATGACGATTAGGCGGCGCAGCAGGTGATGAGTGAAGATCACTGATGGTCAATAAACGATAAAATAAATGTAGCAACAGGAAAGAAACTAAAGTGGACATAGCAATAAACCAAGAGAGGATAAAACTAATCAAAGGAAACTAAATGGAAATGAATGAAGAACAAAATGAAAGAATAAACTAAGAAACTAAAGTAAATACAGAGGAATAAACTTGTATGGCAAGACCTTTAGTGCAATAATTAATACAGAGACTGTATGGCAAGAATAACCAGACACTATTTCCAGATTAAAGGTAAAATAATATTGTTGAAGTGTCATAGGTTTGTTGAGACCAAACATTTCTCACACAAAGAACAGAATATTCAGTCCGTAGCAGTTTTATTTCTGGCTTGATGTTTATTTAGTCATTACTAGTAAACTCAGCGGGTTCATAACTGAAAAACCTGCTGGACTGATGCTGTCACAGAGTTGGTGTGAGGTTTAAAAACCCAACGCCTTATAAACTGAACCGAAACACCAAACAACATGCTAAGGATGTTGAAGTCAAAGAAACATAACTGACCTACTTCCAACTCCCTCGATATATTTTTTATTAAAACCTTTTCCTGACCTGTGAAACTTGGAGGCGTTGTGCCGCAGCACATTAGAGAGCTGTGAGTGATCGTCAGGTGAGCCGTGGAAATTATTCAATTTCACCTTCGGTTCCGTATTTTCCGGACTATAAGCTGCTACTTTTTTCCTAAACTTTGAACCATGCGGATTGTAACCCGGTGCGGCTTTTCTGTGGATTTTTCTTCAACCACCAGGGGGCTCTCTAGCAGGAAGTGAATCATTGGAAGTCAAATGCAGTAATTTTCATTTAAAACAGCCACATGCTAGCAGCAGGCGCGATAAGAAATGTTTTCAAACTCATGATGCAGCTTCTAAGTTGAGGAGAATCGATCTGGCAGCACAGGAGGGAAATAAAGCCGCTGCAGGTAAACTCAGCGTTTGATGAGGGGCCCCTGCCCCCCCTGGGCCCAGCGTACAGCCGGCCCTGCTTACTAGGCTGCTAAACAAAGTTATGAAGTCATAACCCAGTTTCTCCAAGAGAGGTGAGTAGACTGTGTGAGATCATCAACCAGTTAGCATAATTAGCTTAGCTACAGACTACTGTTTGCCTCCATTTCTCTAGAATTTGATGAATTAAGGAAAAAATTTCCCAACATATTCATAT
Organism: Micropoecilia bifurca; assembly: GCA_903067075.1. Lineage (NCBI taxonomy): Eukaryota > Metazoa > Chordata > Actinopteri > Cyprinodontiformes > Poeciliidae > Micropoecilia > Micropoecilia bifurca. Next base: position 10,351 of record CAEGAF010140116.1, read on the forward strand.
ATTGAACTTGACCTTTGCGGAGCCTCCAGGGGACAAATGGGGAATATTTTTTCTTTTGTGTTCCCTCGCAATAATGTACTGATCAGTTCATGTGGCATTATTGATACTGTAAGCCTTTCTTATGGTGGCCGCCATACTTTCTGCTTTAATACAATAATATGTAAGGTCTTTCCATGGACTATTGAGTTATTATCTCGGGGTAATCAGTCATCTGATTGTGTCTATTGTGTTGGTGTCTGATTGGTTTGAAAGCTGCTTTCAGTGCTGCTCCATCTTAACCTTAGCAGACATCAACATGCAGTATTGCATGCATAGGTCTTGGTAAAAGGTGTTACTCTGTGTCCATCTGTAGAAGAACAACAGGTTTGATTGGTTCCAGTCAGGAACATCGTGAATCCAGAGGATAATCCAGCAAAACCCCCAACATCGCGGGAATTTAACCCAACATGGATGACGATGTAGAAACAATAGTGATAGTTTGCTGAGTCATTTTAAGAGATAAAAGACGTAACAAAAATAAAAGGCGGTGGATAAAAGAGGCGGGAGCAGCTGATTTATTTGCTACACTATGATTTGGAGGTGAATATGTATCTTTACTGTTAACATTTTTAACTGAATAAACATAATAATGACCTTTAGATTTAATAATATACATTTCCACATATCATCTCTGATATCCACCAAACTCTCAGATACATCAGCTGTTTGGGATTCCCCTCTGTTCTGCTTTCTGATTGGCTACCTGTCACATTCAACAGGTTGTTCTTGTTCCAGTCAGGGAAAAACCCACAGGCTGGATAAAAGGGCCAAGACAACCCAAATAGTGTATAATCAGGATTTAGTGAGACACCAACATGATCCAACGGAATCAGTTTGTGTGGCCAAGTGCAGCTGGCCTGGTTCCTGAACAGCTGTTAGCAGTTAGCGCCTTAGCATCAGTCCCTTCAACTCAGGAAGAGCAAACCTAAACCTGCTGACCGTCAGTAAGACAGCAACAACCCTTAACTACTCCACACAACCCCACTTCAACAGGAGCTGAAACATCCAGTATCTCCTAAAACACCTGCAGCTCAATGTGCAACACCTTCCTGGTCTGGTGCATTCTGGGAGATAAGACCTCCACCTCTAAACCACCTGGGACAGAACTGAAGCGTCCTGGAGAGAAACCCAAACCGCTTCAACCTGCTGCAGGCATCATCACCTCCCAGCCAAGGAGCTGAAAACCCGGAGAAAGTCAGGAGGAGAAACTGTCAATCTGTCCTGCTGCAACATCTGGAAACCTTCAGAGTTCAGGTGAAAACCCTCCTGATCCCAAACAGCAGAACAAAATGGAGCAGAAATTACAATCTGGAGGCAGTTTGTTGTTTTAGCTGATGGCGCTGAGTGTGATAAACGACTTCAGCCCCAAGTATTGAGTTCCTGCAGGGAAATTAGGAAGAAGGCCAAGAAAACATGATGTTTGTTTTGGAGTGAATCCAGAGAACATGAAGCTGAAGAGGTTGCAACACATCGACTCCCACAGGCCACCGTACTTCAGAGGAACCAGCATGTGGCCCGTGTCTGCAGAGAGCGGCGAGGCGGCTAATGACGGACCGGTCCGATTCACAGCGGTCCGATCCAAAACCGGTACGATCCAAAACCGGTACGATCCACACCGGTCCGATCTACAGCTGAACGTTGAGGAACCGGCGAGCAGCAAGTTTACCTAAAGCTCAGGTTTTGCTTCCAGGCCTCAGCGGTTCTGTTTATCTGCAGCCGAGTCAGAACCTCCAAACATCTGATCTCACTTGTTTTCAACAAGATTCTGCAGGTTTGTTTTCTATTTCTTCAGCCCTTATCAAACATCACAGCTCCAGTCATGGCTGGTAGTTACAGGAAATGAGCAGCAACTTCAGGCCCCCAGAGCTTCAGCAGTGAAAGTTTGGTTCTGCTGCCTTCATCTGAGTAAAGCAACAGAAAACCTGAAAACCTGGAATCCAAAACATCAACACCCTGCAGCAACGGCAGCGACTGATCCTGATGAAGCAACAACCTGATGAACCCTGGAGCTGTGCTGACCCCCCCCCCCACACACACACACCCTCACCCGGGAATGGAGCCCTCATCCCGGCTTAACCAGAGCCGCACACACCCTGGAGGACCGGAGAACCAGGCCCCC